>BGNK01001244.1:113875-160664 GCA_003297005.1 Symbiodinium sp. clade A Y106 | reverse complement strand
TATTATATTATATTATATTATATTATATTATAGTATAGTATATTATATTATATTATATACATATATATTATATGATATGTGTATATATATATATAAACAATATATGTGTATATACAATATATCATATATATATATACACATATACATGTGTGTGTGTGCGCACTTGTCTGTGGTGTGTCTGCGTGTGTCTGACAGTGTGTCTCTGTGCGTGTGCGCTGTGCGTATCTGAACTCTCCTCTTCTTCTTGCCTACCGCTGCAACCACGGGTTTCTCTACATGTACATGTGCCCCGTGTGCGTGTGTGCATGTCGTGTCGCGTGCCTGTCGTGTGGCTGTGTGTGTGTGGGTCCTGTGTCCTGCGTGTACATTATGAATGGGTATACAGCATATAGGGACAATACAGACGGGCAAGTCAGCAACAAAAGCCATAAAGGCACTTGCAATGGAGGGTCTTCCTGACGAGGTTGGAGATCTGAAGGGTGGTACGACCGGGACCAAGTCGGGCATTGATAATGCACCACTGGCACCTCTCCTGGCTTTGGGCTTTTTGGGGTGTATAGGAGTCGAGGGCTTCGGCTTGGGATTTAGGCCACTGGCACGTCAAGTTTGGAGTTTCATGTGTTCAGTTTGCAGGTGGCTATAGAGCATTATCACTGTTACTGAGGGTTACTACACGCAGCAGATCGATAATTTCACCCACTAGAGCTTCGGCTGCGGGTTTTGGGACTTCCAGGGTTGGGTCCCGAGATTTAGCGCTGATGTCGTCCGAGTCCGAGTGCTGTTTGCTGCTGAAGTCGCAATTGCTTCTCTATTTCTTGGCGGACAGAGGAGCTAGAACCGACTGTGCAGAGATGTTTCAGTAGAGCCGGTAATCATTAACTTTGAAGCTGTTGGGGGAACTCTAGCAGCAGGATGACGAATTCCTGTGAAGCTAGACTAGACATCATATACATCATCACTACAGAACCATAGCATGTCATTGCACCGCAACTGTCGCTGTTAGCACCCCCCCATCAAATCATGACCAGCAACATCACCACCACCACCATCACCACCACTGCGACATATCATCATCATCATCATCAGCGAAACCATGGGCCGCAGCACCATCCTTCTTGACCACCATGATCATCAGCCGCATCACCGCCACCATCATCAACCGCAGCATCACCACCACCTTCAGCAGCATCGGCAGCATCACTGTCAAAAGCAGCATCGTCATTATCATCGGCAGCAGCATCGACGCCACGATCGTGTGATGCGCCTCGACACAGTTGAAATCACTATCACCACTGCACCTGCCATCGCATCACCAAGACCACCATCACCAGCAGCAGCATCAGCAGTATCATCATCGCCGTCCTGACCATCATCAATGCCTTCATCATTGTCATGGCCATCGTGTCATGAATCTTCGACGTTATGGTATGCATGAACCACTTCTCTCGTTCTTGCGGTGGTAAGTTTGGGAGTTCTGCTCCATTGCTGGTTGTCAATTGTGCCGAGTGGTCAAACTCTTATACTTGCTGCAACATCCCAAACCCTGTTGTTTGATCTGATGTGGGTTCTGAAAGTAACTTGCAAAGGGCCACACGTAACTCCAACCACAAACCTGTCCGAACCACAAGCTCTCGCCTGTGCAGGCACTAGCTTTGAAGAAGCACAGCTTTGCATCTAGCCCGCTTGAACGGGCTTCAACGTTCCAGGCCTTGTCCTCGCCGTCGACCGAATAGCCGACCTCCTCCGCAAACTTAAAGAACTTTCGCACGTCCTGCCTCGAAGCCAGGGCAGCAGGGATTTCCAAGTCTCGGAGCTTCATGCCCTTCATTCGGGAAATCCACATGTAGCGAATCTGGCAAGTCCAAGACCGGTTGACCAGTTGACGATAACTCACGGCCTTACTCCCTTATAACCTCGTGCGCGTACATATATATATATATATATACATACATATACATATACATATACATATACATATACATATACATATACATATACGTATACGTATACGTATACGTATACATATACATACATACATCTGCTCGCCCGCCCCTCATGTGCCCACGCTTTGTGCTTGAATCATGTAGGTTCGTCGTCGTGTCCCTGC
The DNA here is from genome assembly GCA_003297005.1 of Symbiodinium sp. clade A Y106. Lineage (NCBI taxonomy): Eukaryota > Dinophyceae > Suessiales > Symbiodiniaceae > Symbiodinium > Symbiodinium sp. clade A. Next base: position 158,557 of record BGNK01001244.1, on the reverse strand, counting down.
AAGCCCTTCCAATCTTCACTATTCTGGTTCATATGTTCGTTCAGGTTGCTTCAGTAGTTTTAATACCATCCTAGTTAAAACTCTGTACCTCCCCTTGTTGTGCTATGTCTGAATCGAAAACTAGGTACCTTGCTCCTCTGATTTAGTGAGGGTAACCTGCTATTCACTCACTTTTTTGCTCGCCAGATCTAGTAAAGCAAATGCGGTAACTATTGAGTCCTACGCTTATTCACATCCTGGTAACATATAAACTATCAGCTACAGTATCAGTGTTTGTATTTACACCTGTGCTTGCGCGACTTACCAACACACACACACAAACACCCTTTATAGAATGATGGCTTATTCAGCTAACATTTTTCTTAACAACAACCTGCAAGAGGCTTGTTAGTAGTGAAGGCCAGAGAGAATTCAGCATGGTTTGGCTGCTGAGAGCTTCACATGTTTATGCTGAGTGTAGTTCATTTTAAGCCTACGCATCATATGAGTCATATCCATCCCATCGAACTGGGGCTTGTCAGCTTTGACAAAAGGGCTTGCACATATATTTCGCACCAAATAAATGATGACCACTAAACCTTGTATTGCACTGGGTAGGGCTCTTTACTGTAAGCACCGGTTGAAGCCATACCAACATGAAAGCAGATCAATCAAAGACATCCCCACATGCAACATGAAGCAACATAAGTAAGCACGTTATGACGTGCGAATGTTATGCCAATATTTTGTGTCGTCCATCGTAGACAAAGAGTATAAAAGCTTACGTGTTACGAAGACAAGCAATGAACGCCTTCAAGCAGGGATCAAATCAATATTAGTATCTAGTCTTGTGCGGGGAGACAGGATTGATTTCAGCAAAACGTGCGGTAACGTGCAAGTACCATATGCGTGCCTAACAGCAACTTCGTGTAGAATCTGCTCAACCCGTCAAACTATCAAACTTGATTAGGCCGACTGGAGTCTCCTCAAATTTATGCACCTGTCAAACGGGCAGTAACATTCCCCATCAAGATGAAATTGCGTTTTTCTAGTTGTACAATGCCCTTCGTCCGACATAAGCCAAACCTAAACTAAACAATAACACAGAGGTGACGGGACTGATCACGACAGTGACAACTGCATGATAACAACTGTTGCCAGAAATAATCAGACACGCGGACTATGGTGAGCGACAGGTCTGGTAACAACACCAACAGAACCGCAACCCCAGAAACACAGCATTACCAGTGTTAAGTTTCCGTAATGAACAGCACGACATCTACAAATCCCGAAAAGATGACTACTCACAGAAGGACAGGCTCGAAATACAAACTGCGGATTCAACACGTATTCAAATGAATATCCCTTCGGATCCAAGATTCAAGATTCAAGCTGCAGGGCAAAGTGTTCCCGGGCACCTTGAATCTTGAATCTTGGATCCGAGGCATATCTCACATCTAGTTTAATGCGTTTTGAAATTTTGAATCCGATTGAATCCGCTCTATCTTGTTCCGCAGCGAGTGTTTTGTACTTAAATACAAGGAAAAACGTACGATGTGGAGGCAAACGCCCCAAAGTCCTCCTTATCCCGATAACCCACGCAGTCCTGAAGCCGAGATTTAGCGCACAAGCGTGGGGTACATGAGGTTTGCTATGTATGGAGATGATATGCATGTACACATCTATGTATATGTAACGTATGCATGCTCATATGTATGTATGCATTACACAGACTTGCATTCACCTACATGCGTACCTACATAACTTGGGTACGCACATCCACCCATCCAGGCAGTCGAACAGGCGGGCCCGCAGGCATGCATGCATAACGCAACGCAACTTAGCACAGCATGGCGTAACGTAGCATGATGCAACGTCGCATAGCATAACATCCGATGTCAGAACATGAAAATGACAATCCACAGCACAGCACAACACCACACAACGGTTCATATCATAGGCTAGCAATGTAATTAGGACGTACGATGAACCACCATAACATGACACACCACGACGTAGCACTGCTTCACACTACATTACATTACATCAATATGCACGCATACGTAAAGTTCAGCACGACCGCAACAGACTACGAAGGTCGTCGAGTTTAGTGCCGGAGGATGTCCGCACTTGCACTCTCGAAGATGCGCGCTGTCGTTCGCTTTTGCGCAATCTTGGATGTCGCACTTAGGGCAGCTTAAACTCGACTGCAACGAGGAATCCCAAGCCCAAATTCGAGAGTAGCCAAACCACTCACAGAGTTTATTGCCCAGCCACCGGCTCCAGAAGGACGTCTGGATGCTGTTGTGCAGCGATTGCTGGTATCGGCCTGGGCTAACTTTCTTCGAAACGAAATCCGAAATCGAAGGTGGTGCAGCTGCAATTCATCTTTCATCAGCAAGCTGCAGGAGGCAGGACCATGCATTAACATATTTCACGTATGTATGTACGTATGTATATATATATATATGTATACATGCCACGACAGCTGTGAAGATCTCATGGGGATTGGCTTCTGAAGGCGATGCCATCCGGACGATCGAGACAGCGACGAAAATCAAGATCGGAGACCGTGGATGCGACGCAGTTCTGCTCGGCCAGTACCTGGAAAGTTGCGGCAACCGGTCGCGGAGTACGTGCAAGGGAACCCGCAAAGTCAACCTCATAAAGCCCAAAGCGCTTGGAGTAGCCGTAGCTCCACTCAAAGTTGTCCATCAAAGTCCACCAGACGTAGCCACGGACATCCGCACCTTCTTGCATGGCACGCCTCAACACAACCGCTTGCGATTGCAGGTAGGCGGCTTGGTGTGCATCAGCTGTTGCAGATGACTTCTCCGAACTATTTGCCTCCTTGAATGCTGCACCTGCTTCAGTGACCAAAATGCCACCTGGAGGATGATACCTTTGCTGGAGGTACAAAAGCAGGCGGCCCAGTCCAAAATGCGCAACAGGCCAGCCAGTGGCTGTCAGTTCGACATCCAAAGGCACGGCCGTCTCGTAGGCAGCATCAGTGATCCAGCTGTTGCGCGGAACCGGCTTGTCCTAGGTGGGGCTTTTAAAGCTTTTGAAAAATATTAGTAAATAAGATCCTCTTAAGCCTAATAAGGGAAAATATAAAATGTCCCAAAGCCCTACCTAGTGTCTGGTGGTGGCGAGGCTGGGCCCCCCGGAGCTGAAGAGGAGGACTTTTCTTCGGCCGTGCCGCGGCCCTGCTCTCCCGAAAGGGCCGCTTTCATGCGTGCCGCTGCCACGTCGGAGATGTAAGGAAGGAGCCTTAGGGTTGCCTGGGTATTGCGAAGCTTTCTCCAGGGAGTGTCCTCACAAATATATCGTGAAGAATAGCAGTTCAGCGCAAAAAAGTCGTTGGAACCCCTCAGCACACTCTTCTCTGCCTCCGAAAACTTCGGCAGCCGCTCCCCTACTCGGCTCTTCATTACCTCTGGGTAGTCACCTGTGTACAAGGGATCAGCAAACCAGCCGATGTTAAAGGCTAGGAACCGCTCGACGGCATCTACATCCTGCGGATTTTCAGGCTCCTGTGCCTCCGGCCATTCCGTGTTCAGGACCATAGCTAATCGACCCCCTTGCGGCTTCATCCCCCTGTAAACCTTGGCCGCGGCTGCATGCGCCAGCAGCATGTGATGACCTGCCAGGTAAGGCTCTTCACCAGGAGCAATGCTGCGTCCGGGCGCATGTGAGCCAAAGCAGTAGCCCAAAATGCACTGTGTCCAGGGCTCGTTTATTGTGCACCATGTCTTGATGTAGCGCCCAAGGCGAGAGAAACACAGCTGCGCATAGTCTTGGAATGCATCTACCGTCTTTCGATTGAGCCAGCCTCCTGTGTCCTCGAGAGCCTGAGGCAGATCCCAATGATACAAAGTGGCAATGGGCTCGATCCCGTTGGCAATCAAGTCCTGACACAAGGAAGCATAAAATGCTAGGCCTTGCTCGGAGATGCCGCCATTCAATGTGCCATTGGGAAGCACTCTGGACCAGGATATGGAGAATCGATATGCTCGGGCTCCCAGCCTTTTGATAAGCTGTACATCCTCCTGATAACGGTGAACATGATCGCAAGCAATGTCAGCCGTGGCATCTTGAAAGATGTTGCCGGGAACATGGGAGAAGGTGTCCCAGATCGATGGCCCGCGGCCTTCGATGCTTGCACCTTCAATCTGAAACGCCGCCGTCGCCACGCCCCACAAAAACTCTGCAGGGAAAGCACGCCAGCTCTCTGCACCTTCTCTTTGGGGCCCTGCCCGTGCAACCCTCGCAAAGCTGGCTGCAACAGGAGCAGCCAGACCGTGGCGTCGGAAAACCGATGTGGCCAAGTGCCCTGGTGTGCTCTCCTTGGCCGCAGCCAAAGGTCGGCCGCGCCGCTGTCGAGAGCAAGTTGGCTTGCTTAGGATGAGAGCGACGGGTATTGAAAGGCAAAGGTTTGCTGCTGTCCTGCGGCATCGCTGCGATCTATCTCGCACGAGGCGAGGCGCAAGCGCAAAGTGCTCAACTGGATGGATGGACGCCCATGGCTGCGCAACATGGAGCATTGCATGTGCTGCACCCAGGGCTTTGAGAAGGATCCTACTGTCGTACTCTTTGGAGTTGTAGTCTACATTAGTAGTAGGGTTGCTTTCCTCTGAACTCCAATGGAACTTGAAGAGCTAATGCTTTGGACCGCAGACGCTCCAGATGGCTAGATGGTGCAACCCTAAAGAATAAGAATCCCTGAAACTAATTTTGAAAAGCACTGAAGCCAGGAACGCTAAAGCCTAAAGCCAAACAAAAAGACAAAACCCTTTTCTGAGCGGGGCTGCCGTGCACATTGCCCTGGTCCCGAAGCTGCTGCGGTGTCTAACAGCCCAAGACCGTAAAGCCTGATACCCGTAGAAACCCTTAGACGACCCTGAAAACCCAAAAAAGGTCTAGTAAGCTTGGCTCGGGCTAGGGCCCCTCAACGACAGTCGCAGCAATCTGTTTCGGGCTTAGCTTCATCAATGTCAGAGTCAACTGTTTGAAGGTTTACGCTCTCGCAACTCGGACATGCCAAAGGGTTTGCTGCGTCCCGGCTGTCGGTTCTTGGCTCGGTTTTGGGTTGAGGGTGCGGGGTTTAGGGTCTAGGGTATTTTTTGCCTCTCGCCTAGCTAGGACATGCTCATGTTGGGGTTTTCGGGTCGAGCAGATGGCATGCCTTCAAGGGTTTTGTAAGACTTCTTTGTAAGGGGAAGTGTAAGGCCTTTTTTCGCGGTTTGGGGTCTAGAATTTCTAGGGCACTTGAACTGGCACGCTAGACCGGAAGAAAGTCAGGGTATAATGAGCCTAATCCCGATTCCCACATCACTCGCAATTCTTGGAGAATAAGGAACAAGTCTCGAGCCCGGAATAGCACGGTCAAAATTATTTAGAGAGGCCCTGAAACAGGAGCCGCTCAGATGCAAAACGAACCCCACATTTCTGCTTGCCAGGATGCAGAAGCAACGCCAGGGACTGCGAGTCAGGGAGGTCTTTGTTGCGATCTGGTCCCAGTTGTATCCTCACGACTTGGGGTGCAGTGGCGGTGATTTATTTTGGACTTCCCTGCATCCTGTCATCCCAATATTTGAGCCGCTTTTTCGAGCAGTGGAGGTCACCTGGTGTCCCAAGCACAGGAACTTGGCCTGAAAAGAGTGCGCATAGGTCCATGTGTTCTTTGAAGGTCTAAGTTGTTGCTAGACAGCACCCTTTCCTGAACATTAACTCCTGGATCGGAAACCCCACCGAAATGATATTTAAGTTGCCACACCTCCTACGACCTGGCTTCGCCAGGAGTATGCAGAAAGCCAAAGAAGGCAGAATATCCCTGTAAACTGCAAAGCCTAGACCTCCATGAGTACACCATAGTACACCCCAGATCCCCTGAACCCTGAACCCCTAAACCGTAAACCATTAAACCCCTAAACCATCCTCAACCCCCATACCTGTCCTTTGTGCTCAGTCGAGAGCTTCAGAAGCTGCAGGTCCTAGGCGGTTTTCTTGCTCTCGGAACCGGTCATTAGTAAAAAAATATGGGGGTTTCCGAAAATCAGGGGTACCTTGTCTTGGGGTCCTGGGTGCTAAATCAGGGTCCCGCATTTTCGAAACTCCCATATCCCAAATACAATATCCGTGCCTGTGGGCCGCCCTATTTCGGCCCGACTTTAGATGGAACATCCTGCTCCCACAACACTTTCTGCGAGGTCTCTTGGTCTTGGAGCCGGCACTAGATTCACTAGATCGTTTTGGAGTGCGATGAACGGGTGCTGCGCACAATCTAGTAGCACACGTTTTATAAGCGATGTTCGCCGGCTGGTTCTTGTCTTGATATTGCTTGCCACACACCAACCGTCCAACAGAATCTGCACCTCCTCAGGTTCGGTGCACTTGGGCCCTTGAACCCTTCGCGCCTCCTCCTTCTTGAACTTTCCCCTTTGAAGGTCCTCGTAGAGCCTGGCAGGTTGCCAACTGCACTGAGGTCTGCTTTCACCGAATTCTGACATCACAGTCACCGGTGTTGTGGTTGGCATGGGTTCGATCTCTCCCCTTGCCACCATCCCTCCCCGCTGATCCACCTGACAAGATGGGTGACAACAAGCACAGGGGGTGCTCTTACACCAACTGGAGGAGACAGCTTGGAGTTTGGTCTGCTCTGTGTCGCGGCACAAGACAAAGCCTCAGGTGGGAGGATTGGCCCCCCTCATCCTTGTTGGCCATTCTTCCCGTCGACAAACGACGGCATCAAAACTGCCGGGAATGAAACAGTCGTGTCAAACAGGAGATTTGAGAAGTGCCTAAACCCTCAAGCCTAAACCGAAACAACCCTAAACCGGCCTAAACCCTTAAACTTTAAACTTTCCCTAAACCCGAATGCCCAAGTTCAGGAGGCCAGGAGGCACAGTTCGGCTCTTCGATTCGGGGGGGGGGGGGGNCTCCCAGACCCCCCCCCCCCCCAAACCAAAAGCCGAACCGGGCCCCCTCGCCCCCCGCACCCGGGCGTTTGGGTTTTGGGGAAGTTTTAAGTTTTAGGGTTTGGGGCGGTTTTGGGGTGTTTTGGGTTTGGGTTGGGGGGGGGGGGGGGGTCTGGGAGGCAGGTGATGCACAGGGTGGGTGAGTGAGCGCTTTGCCTCATTCCGAAGTTCCGAAGCCACAGACCTTGAGATGTACTCATAGACTCTAAAACCATACAAACTCCAAGTTATTGAGAATTGTTGAGAGTAGTAACAGACAGAGCTTTCGGACTATACATTATGCAGTCATTGCACAAGAGACACGCTTGCTCCACAACCCTGGCCCTCGCTACTGCCTCGATCGACTTCGTCCCTGTGGAGCCACTGTAGCACAGTAATTACTGCAGCTCCCACGACTGCTACACTCAGGGATCTGTTGCGGTGAAAGAAGCACCTAAACCTTCAAACCCGAAAACAAGCATAAACTGCTACAAACCCTATGAGCCCTGAAAGCCCCATAAACCCTTAAAGACCCTAAACCGCAACGGAAAGGGTCGCGCCTCTCGCTGTACCTCACGTAGCACTCACGTGCAGTCCTTCGAAAGCCCCTTGCTCGGTGGCGATCCTTCCTTATGCTCTCGAAACTCGGACATGCCAGACGAGGTCTCGGGTTCGAAGTGCTTTGACTGGTCGGTCTTAGGGGTTTAGGCTTTAGGCTTTAGGGTCTAAGAGTTGTCGAAAGGGTTCTATATTTAGGGGGCCTAGTATTCTCATTTGGTATGCACCCCCCTAGGGTTGAGGTTTGTAGGGTTGGTGGTTCAGGGTTTGGGGTGTTTGGGTGCTGTTACCAGGCCCAGAAAGGCGAGGCCCTCGTTACCGAGGGCAGATTTGACACCTGTGCTTCGGAAATGAAGACTCCGATCGCGGCGGTTGCCACGGTTTCTGGTCTCAGCCCTCAGACCCGCCAATGGCTTCTCTTTTTGCATCCGGGCTATGCAATCCTCGCCGGAAACCAGGCTTCCAATGGCTTCTCTGAATCCTAAACCCTTGAACCCCATGAGTTGTAATCTGTAAACCTTGAACCCAAAGCCCCATAAACCCCTTTTGTTTGCAACAGGCTTGCGACTTCGTTCGGAAGTTGGACCCTGGAAGCTCTTCACAGCACGTACTGCGGGAGCCCTATAAACCCTAAACCGGAACCTCCATGCAGCTCAGCCTCACTTTCTCCCACTCGAGCTTGTACTTTCTTTTCTTCCAAAGCTCCTACAGACTTTCGAAGAGTGGGGGGACATCTCAGACACAGGGACGTCTACTATAGGGCCAGTTTGACAACTGGACTAGGATTTACAGCCACATTGTACTAGAAGATACTACAAGTATGTAGGGAATGTATGGGGAAGCTACTAATTTTCCGACGCCGCCATATTACATGAGCAATCCCTCCTCCCCGCCGTGGCGAGGTGAGCTCACAAACATCTCCGGGCCCGGAGAGCTGATCCTGCAACCCACTCCAAAAGCCCAACACAGGTATCCCACCCACTCCTTCGTAAGCGCCGTTGTCAGCTCCTGTTGCTGTTGCATGAACCATTCGCCTCGCTCGCGCGGCGTCATCGTCTGCATCCTTTCTCTGTATCCCTGGCAGAGCAAGACGCTTGAATGTGCCGTGACACCTACTAGTGAAAAGTGTGAAGGGCCCAAAAGTGACAAAACTCTGAAGCTGCCAAGAGCTCGCAGATTCTCAGGCTTGACTGAATCACTGACGGAAGCAGCACCCCAGGGTGTAGAGCCGTAAATATAAACTAACGAGATTAGACCGACGAAGAGAACTTGGGGTTTAGGGTTTCGGGTTTAATATAGGGGTCTTAATAATTAGAATAAGGTTTTGGGGAATATTACACTATAATTGTAATGAGGATCCCCAAAATAGTGCAGGTAATTACCAAGGCCCCGATATTAGGGACCAGCCTCCCGAAAGACTTCCTCTATGAGCTGCTGTCGGACCACATCCGCCAGCTGCTCCTCCTCCTGGGACGAGCTTTGCGCATGGCTTTCGAATTCGAGGTTTGCGTCCTATAGGGGACCTCATAATTAGCTGAGGGTTTTGGGGGTATATTTCTATAATAAGGAACCACCAAAATAGTATAGGTAGTCATTAACATTAAAGTCCCTAAAGTAGTCATGCAGCCCCTGCCCCACATCTTGTCGGGAGGACTTCAACAGGAACCAACGAAGATCGATCTCTCAGTCTCCGCTGCTTTCGCTCGAGTTCATGGCGAGCCCAAGCCAGCATTGCTGTTTGGACCGCAGGGCTGATAAAGCTGCTACTGTGGAGCATAAGACGCCAACATCCAAGCAGTGTCATCAACGTCATTCCAGGACAGCTGAACCCTAAACCCTGAACGTCCAAATGCTGAATCCCTGAACCCCGCGAAGGCCGGGATGTCCTTCTTGCTCCACTTGGCTTCGTCGGCATCGAGACGAAGCTTTGCCCGGAAGATATCTTTCCTTCCATTGGTAGGCAGGAGCATTTCAGGTGCCTTTGCTGGCCTTATCCGCAAGTAGTTTCACATAGCTGTGGCACACTGGCTACAACTGCTAGCTTGAAAAACTGGGCATGAGTTATCAGTTGGTTCGCGACAAGTCAGAGCAGATATGCCAACGGCCATACGTAGTGGCTCGCACACTCGTGCTTCCTCGTCTCGTCTCAATGTGGGAGTTTCCGAAAATGGGGACCCTAATGTAGTACCCTAAATAGTAGGATCCTTATTATAAGGACCCCAAAATAAGGTACCCCTAATTTTCGGAAACTCCCATGTGCTGCTCAGTCTCACGATGATGCAACGGTCTTTGCGAGAATCCTGTAAAGTACTCACCTATCCATCTCGCTCACCTGACCTGTGCTACATTCCAACATTTCACTACACTATCCTTTCTGATACGATGCGATATTATTCTAGACTGTGCTATACTTGACTACTACATACACACATATATAGAGGTATGTCTACATAGATTTCTGCATTTCGACATGTATATCTTAAGACAATGGCACATAACAACGTTTGCAGGCTCCTGATGGTGTGCAGGTTCTTCGGTGGGACCCTCGCCCTCACGGTCTTGTCTGCCAAATGGCGCGGGTCCTCCGGCGCAGGGGTCAGGAGCTGCCTAGAACTCACGGAGATTCATCCCTGGCTGGCCTGGCTTTAACAGACGTGCCAGTTCCAAGTCTTTCACATCACCTGTATATACCCTTTACCCTAAACGCTAGGAGCCCTATAACCTGAACCTCAAATTGTCACAAATCGAAACCCTAAACCTCCACAATTTGGGTGCGCCTCAAAGAGAGACCTTGGCAGCTCTCGAATGGGACGAGGACGAGGCTTTATCTTGTACCTCATGCTGTGCCGGACTACCCAAATGCTACGTTCGGGAGTCGTGCATTGACTTGGAAATATTTGCGTCTGAGCTCTGCTCCAATGATGTGCCGTTGATCAGCAAGCATCCGAAATATATATTGCTGACATCACACCGATGCCCAAGCTCTAAAGCCACATGCACCAGATGCTGCTTCAGAGGCCGGCTCAAGGAAATTCTGGTGCAGAGATCCAATAATCCTTTTCCTCCCAATAGGAGCCTGGAAAATTAAACCCTAAAACCAGAACCCCTATACCCTAAACCCGATTGATGTACAGCTTACACAAGGCCAAGGGTGCTCGATTTTTTCGCCTTCGTAGCCTTTCCTTCTATCGCTCTGGAACTTCAAGAGCGCCTGGCCGATAGAATTTTTGAGCACCCCCTGGTAATTGCTTTACGACTTTGAAGTTGCTATTACTATTGCTATTATTGTTGTTATTATTATTAATAATAATAGTATTACTATTATTATGGGTGTTACTATTAACCTAAAGCCTTCTGTCTTTGCCCCGGTCTTGACAGAGGACACATTGGTTTCAGCTTTCCGACCTCCTGGCCTGCCCAGGCGTACACAATTTGGCTTCAAACTGTGGGGCTCTTGCTGTAGGGATGCTTCTCCTAAAGTGCCCATTTAGGCTGTACATTCGTACTCCCAGAGACGGCACAAACGCGAGATATCAACAAGCAGCTGACCTCGTGGCCAATCGTGTGCAGTATCTTTAGGCCTGTGGTGGTTTCGTTGTGTCGAATAACGACGACTTGCTTCTTCGCGGCATGATCGACTCGAGTCCGTGTGAGAGAGACAGAGAGAGAGAGAGAGAGAGCTGACTGACCTCGTGGCCTCTGGCAAACGATCCGTGTGGCCGTCGAGAAATGGCCAGAAGGCGGCTTTCCCAAACAGCTCAGGACCCTGATTGTCTTGAGTCCAATACCACAGTCCAAGTTCTCAAATCTGGAGCAACAGCAATCAGACGGCACATCCAACACAGGTTCCACACTGGAAGTGCCCTAAGCCTTCGTTTGGATGCGCGACTCTTTGGCTGCACGATTTTTGTCGCTGCGGGTGCTTGGTTCCCTTGCCGAAACTGCGAGACCTGGTCCTCAACACTGAAACTCCTGTGAAGCGCGTGCCTTGGCTATAGAAGTCTGTAGATGGCGGTTCTTCTTGACGCGCGACAAGGGATGCGTCGGGTCCTGGTCATGGTGTGCCGGGGTCTTCGATGGTCTTTGATGCCATGTTCTCCAAACAAACGCGTCCGGCCTTCACGTATTGTCATGTCTGGTCATTAACGACCTCAAGCACATCACGACTGCTAGCAACGCTGTGCCTGGCTCAGGACAGAGTTCCCCGCTGAACCACAGAAGGTCGTGCTAGATCGCAATAAGTGTGCGAAGTTCGGCTCAACACACTCCAAACAAACTCTCTCTGTACAGAAGGCTGGAGGGGGCTCTTCCCTGATTATATACCCCAATGCCGTCTCCTCCAGGTTTTCGGAATCGGAATCCTCCACCCAAGCGACGAGCTGATCGGCTCCGTTCTGTTTTGGCCGGCCAGGCTTTCCTAGGTGTCGATTTCAACGGACCCCAAAACTATTCATAGTTGGGGATCTACATTGAAGCAACAAGGAAATTCAATATAATCCCGAATCGATTCGGACCTAGGAGGACCTAGGATCCCAAAATAAGCCGATAAGGAAATTCAAACTTATCCCCGATGGGGTGCTTAGGATCCTACAAACAAGCCCATACAAGGAAATTAGCATCCCTAAGCCCTTTTGCAACAGGCTTTCTTAAACCCTTTTTGCAACAGGCTTGCGACCTCGGGCCCTGAGCCCTAAACCCTTAAACCCTTATTTAAAAAACCGCACTGAGGCCCATAAACCCTAAGACTTTTTGCACAAACACTAAACCCCTAAACCCTAAACCGAGTTTCGCTTCCCGGAGCCCCAGCCGATCGGCAAGGCCTCCACCTTCACCGTGGACTCCATGGCTCAAGAAACCAAACATCTTCTGAAAGCTGTCTAGGGCTTAGGCGTTTTGGGTTTAGGGCTTCAGGGTTTGAGGGTTAAGGGGTTTAGGGTTTAGGGGTGGGGCTAGAGGTTCCGGGTTGAAGGTTCAGAAGTTTCGGGCTTTCGGGTTTAATACGCCTATGCCCTATTTGGCACATCTACATAATCCAAACAGTTGCAAGGAACGGAGCTCGGCTACGCTTCTTAGGATGCGGCCTGATGCTTGCAGCTTGCGTGCTGAGACTGCATGCAGCATCCTTGGGTCTTGTAAGTCATGCGACATCATGCGAATCATGCATCTGCTTTCTCATGAACGGTGCTGGAGCACGACTCCGCACAACCTCCCACGGCAGCGGCACCCGCAGCTTCGCAAACATGTATCTCCAGCTAAGAGGCAAGACTTCAAGACTGTCCGTTTTCTATCGTCACTCTTCGCCTACATCATCCATCCATGCCACCAACCCATCCAAGCCACACATAAGCAATCAGCCGTTGTTCGCGCCTCCTTCGGCAACGGCTGGCCGCCAAAGATTCCGGATGCCTGGCCACATCCCCTCCTAGTCTGGGCCAGGGCTGGAAGCCAGACTACGATCCCAAACAACTCGAAACACCCTAAAACCCAAGCCATGCGCAGGACACCCAGCAGTCCAGAACGTCTCGGAGAATGGCCTGACAAGAGCCAAATTTCAGCCTACCAATCAAACTTGCTTGCTGCTCGCAAAAACTCCATGTTGGGACTCAAAAAGAGAAAACCTGAAGGCCTTCTCCTCCACGCAGATGCCCGTGCTGGAAACCTCTCAAGGCAGATCCAAACAACCCTCGCAGCTGCAATTGCTCGCAGAAATCGGATTTCAACGTTTGTACCGTTGCACCGGAGGAGCAGCCACGAACACCTCCCGGTCAAGTTGGAAATGCTCGTCTGACTGCCCGGACTCAACCCTGAATCTTCAACTCGAGGTTTTTAAACCCATATCCTAACACACTGAGCCAGGCACAGTAGATTCGCCGGGGACGACACAGCGGATTGCCAGGAAGATTTTCCTGGGCTCTGAGGCGTCTTTGCAGGAGGAGGTTGCAAAAGAGGAGCGGGCAGAAATGCCACGTGCTCAAGGGGCTCTTCAAAACTCACACAGGTTCCCTTCCTCTGGGTTCCCGTCTTAAGGATCCTACTTCCATTCAGGGTGACGAGTGGGGTCCGCTGGTGCTTGAACCTTCCGTGGCCATTTTGGATCAGGCAGTTCATCGGGCACAGCCTTGGGTCCCCAATGACTGAGCCCGTTATCAACTAGCCTTTTCCGACAGTGCCTACGCACAACCGTGGTGATCATACGTCGAGGATTCCCGCCATCACGGGAAGCACACAAATACTACGCCATCTCGTGCGCATCATGCAAGACCTTGTGATAGCTTTTGCGGCTAGTGCTGGGCTCTTAGTTTTGCAAGTCCTTCCCACTGGTTGGATTTGATTGCTGATTCATTAATTAGTCGGCACAGCACCGCGACGCATGTTGTCTCTCTGCGGCACAGTGAAATCACGCAGTGATGCCACAACCGAAGCATTTTTTTCGAGGAATCCGACACTTTTGAGTTTGAGCCCTGAACTTCCCGCAACCTGACGAAATGGGATGCTTTGAGCATATCTCTTCAGCTGCCGAGCCGCCGGTTCAGAGCAAGGACCCTCAGAATGTGAGGGTTAGGGTTTAGGGTTTAGGGTAGGGGTTTAGGGGTTTAGGGCTTTAGGGGTTGGGTGGGTTGCATTTTCTGGGGCTTCAGGGGGCTTACAGCTGTGGAGTAAGGGTTTATGAGGTTTGGGCGCGGGTTTCGGCACTCACTCTTGGGACAGACGTCCGCCGGCGATTGGAAGTAGCAACAACTGCCCAGGTGGCCTCGATTCAGGGCCTTTTGTCTCTGGCATAGGGTTCAGGACATAATGATAGCAGGTTTCATTAGTGGGTTTACGGTTAGATTACGGTAGTTCTCACCGACATCGAGTGAGCCAGCTCTTATTACAAGGTTCTTCAAATTACTACAGGGGCCTTAACAATTAGAATAGGGTTTTGGGGCCCATTATACTACCAATAATTATAGTAAGGAACCCCAAAATAGAATAGGCAATTATTAAGGCCCGTTACAACGGGGCTTTCCCCCCATGCGATGTGTGAGTGACAAGGCCCGCTCCCGTGAGGGAACCTCATCATGTACCAGGACCCTGTCTGTAATAGGGTATCTGGTCCATAATATGAGCAGGTATCCAGTAGGGTCTAAGCAGGGGATGGAGCCTAGAATGGCTGCCGAACATGATCGACCACCACGCCAAGGCTGCGGAGTGCTTGAACACGCGTAAACTCCAAGCAAAGCCAAGTAATTATTCAACGCCCTACTTTGCCCGACATGGTACGAGCCCGGCTTACCAAGCCGCAATGCATGTCGCAAAGACACACGCACCCGAACAGGAAAAGATGAGAAAAGCAAGCAGAGCCTCTTCTCCTTGCTTCTACGATTTGCCTTCGGCTTCTCCTGTCCAAAAAACCGAGACACTTCAACATATATACTTATAATCACATCACCAAAGAGTTTCACATCGAAGCGTGGCCTTCTGGTCCTTCTTGACCTTTGCCTTGGCTCTCGTGTCGCGGATCTTCGGGCTCTTGACTTTTGGTATCTTTGGGCTCCGCGGAATCCTCAGCAAGAAGATTGGGAACAGAAGCCCTAGAGACCCCAAAACCCTATGAGCCCAATGACCCCCAATAGAGCCCTTATGGTCCGTAATAGTGGGTATTTCGAGTAGAGTAGAGCCATAATGCGGGGTCTAGGTAATCCCAAAATCCCAAAAACAAAACTGAGTCCTGGGGCTTCTCATCGCTTTCTTCTCTTGCGCCATGGCCCACCTGCTCCTGAATAGCGTCGCTTGGCCCGGCTAAGTGTGGCTATGGGCAAACTACCGGAGTTTCAGAAAACAAAGGACCTCAGTGCAAAGCCGTAGTTAACCGGATCCTTATATCATTGTAGGGGACCCCCTCGCACCCCGAATATTCGCATCCTTATCATGATTAAACGGCCTCAAATAACGCAACCCTATACATGGATACCTTCTGAGCTTTGACATTCACCCTCCGAGCTGCGATCCCCCACCATACTATACGAGGAAAGAAGTGGCGCCGCTGACAGGAACATCGCATTTTTCGAATCCTTGGCCCAACTGTCGTGAAAGCAACTTCCGCCTTCCACAGTATGATCTTATAAGATCGTAGTAGTAATTATATATTCCTGAAGTATATATAAGTACATAAGCATATCATTGTAATATGATATGGTATATTAGTATAATTAGTCTAGTCTTAATGTAACATTACCGCGTCCACTCCCCCCCACCCCCCACCTCGCTGCGCGGTGCAGGCTGCCTCCCACCCGCGCTGCGACGCAGCTGCGGCAGAACATGCAAAACACAAAACGCTCTAAACGCCACGCCGTCAATGCAGGACGGGAGCGAATACTTGAATGTCACAAAACGTTGCCCTTCCAGAAGAACCGTGCACATTTTTAGCACTTCGGCAGTATCAAATATCAAAGCTAGGCTGATCAATAGCTTGGGCTAGCGGGTCCGGTTGCACCCGCTGTCTAGCCCCTCTATAGGAAAAGGAGGCCAACTTGGAACGTGGGCCCGAATTTGGAGGACTCTAGACGCATCTGCGCGAGGTCCTTGTTCGAAGCCCTTCTTGTGAGGGGCTGACGACTAAGAACATGCAGCGGGCACCGGCATCAGTGGCTTTGTTCCAAACCGATGCCGACATGTACAAGTGCCCAAGACTGTTCTGCTTGTTTTTCTGCTGGCTGCATCTCTGGCGCGCGGCATGTGTACCCCGAAAAGCGCGCCCGGCCGTGGGCAGCAACCCAAGCAGGCTGAAAAAGAGCCAATTACGAATTTCCTCCACCCGTTGGCACTTTGCCTTCGAAGCTACAGTAACAGCTAACATGAATGAATACCCTAAACCCTAAACCTTAAACCCTAACTCTCAAACCGCCCTAAAAACCCTAAACCGCTAGGGCTCTATACATTATACGATAATTCTAATTAGGAATCCCAAGAAACTCAGGCCCCTTTATTATACACACTTTAATAGAAAATTGAACCCTAAACCCTAAACCTCCCTAGCAGGGTCCCTTTTTGGGTCCTTATGATAATACGGCACCTAGTATTTAGGGTACTGTACCCCATAATTTTGACAACTAAACCCTAAACCCCAAAAGAGGCCATAATTTTGACAACTACCCAAAAGGAAGTTGAAGCCATCGGTGGAATCCGAAGAGGCGCTGCAAACGACTTCGCCGCTCTATCGCCTGATTCTGCGACAGTTGAAAACTTCAAACATTATAAATGTGTAGTTATATAATAGTATATAACGGTAGAGATATAACATTATGTAATATTTCCAAATTATATACAGCTATGTAAGTCGAAGATAAGTATATAACTACCATTTATAGCGGTCAGTCCGATAGCCCGGACAGCAAAACACGTTTCAGCTGATGCCCGATGCAGTCCTGGCCACACGCTCCAAAAACTGTGGCACCCTCAGACTATAGTCTCCTTCCGAATTATTTTTGTTCATATAAAAGCCAAAGAATATTAACACTACTATTCTTATTATGTTTCTAGGGGGGTATAGCAGAAAACAAGGGGCCCCATGTATGAACCCCACATCGTGGGATCCTTGGCCTTAGGACCGCACTGCACATGTAGGAGCCCAAAACCCTGAATCCTTAACCGCGGAGCCTTAATTAGCACCCAAAGAAGGCCTGTAGTCTCGAGAACTTCTCACATGCACCGGTGCATCTGCTGGTCCTCGCCCAGGATGTCACAAAGACAGAAGGTGGCACGTGCCTGCAGGCCGTGTCAACTTGTGAGGCCTTCGACCGGGTTTTGTCCGCAGGGTGTGGAAGTTAAAAAACATCTGTTCCGAGTTTGCAGCTCCCATTCTGCAACATCGCACCGTTGCCCCCAACTGTCTTGCTTCGGCAATTCGTTCGTCGTTTTGCCTGCCACCTACGCCCCTTGTTTGTTCTGCTTTGCACTCAGAACGGGTGATGCTTGGACATGCTTCTCTTCGCAAGCTTGGATGCACTGGTTTCATCCACACGGTGCTAGTTTCTCATACGTAATCTCGACCACACTAGTTGCATCACTCCAGTATGGCTCGCAGCTATCGGCAACATGCGTCCAAACAAGAGCCTGACAGCACTTCTGTCAGTGGAAGGCACACCTCTGCACCCGATCACCGGATTTGCAGGACAAGCCCGTAATCTTTCGGAAGAGCCTTGGGAGCTGTCGCAGAGCCTATTTTGAGCGCCCTCAGCCTTTATGCCCCAATCTGAGTCTTCGGCACCCCCGGCCTTTTTCACGGTGTCTGCTGAATCTTCGATCACGAAAAAGCAGATTACGATCAGGATCGGGGTGAAGATCCATAGACCTACCTGAGATTTATAGGACGTCGGCTTTATATGTTGAAAGAGGTCGAGAGTTTGAGGGCAGGGACCACATAGGATTGGGACGTCTCCTGGATGGTTGAAGTGTTGGAAGGTCTGCTGCACTAAGGACAAGGCGATGACTACTCGTCATGACCCATATGCTAGCTAACTCCAGAGCGACAGTGAGGATGATGTGGCTGATGCGAATGGAAGCCATGTCTTGTCGTGTGGCCGTCGAGCGTGTCCGCTTCAGAATCCGGTCCACGCAGGCTATGGACCAGCCGTGAACCGGCTTGCCTCCATGACATGCAGGTGCATGGACACGACAAGGGTACGCATGTGACACATGGGAGACAAGGCACCCTACTTGCGGCACTTACCTAGTAACCTCCCCTGAATTCCGCGAAACGGGCGCTGAGGGGCATCTTCGGAGAAGTGCTGCATCTGTCTCGGAAGCGAAGGCCTCAAAGAGCCTCTGATGCCAAGGAGTGTTTGAGCATTGGGATGAATGAGCCGAGAAGCCCTAGGCCCGAAGTCTACCCTGTAGTCTCTGTCCAAAGAAACCACAGTTTGAATCCTCTCCAGGCAAAACAAGCTCCGGGCTGTCCAGACACGAACTTTCGGCTTCGCATGCGAGCTCTGACGATCCTCTACGTAGCGCTACTGTAGGGGCCTAGAACCCATTATACCATAGTTATAATAAGGAACCCCCAAAATAGTATAGGTAATTATTTAGGCCAGTATATTACGCGTTGTTGTCCGGCGTCTTGGGTCATGGTCCAACTGGCTCGAGCCGCATCTCATCCACCGTGACAAGGAAGGTCAGTGCCAGGCTGTTCCTGGGTACATGGGGGCCTTAGTAATTAGAATTGGGATTGGGACTACATGGTAGTATAGATATGAAGGAAGCCTGTAAGGAACCATATTCGAACTTATTCTGGCTGTTCCCGGGCAATTGGCCACGCACGCTCTTTCCAACAACGTGGGCCCCTTCGTAGAGGAAGTCGTTTTACTTCCGGCTCAGTATCGCTTAAAGTCCCACCAAAACCCTTAAAGGAACCGTAAAACCGGTGCCTTGACAAGGCTGTTGGGAAGCTGGAAAGCTTTGCCTGCTGATTTGCCAAGCTTCAGGATCAAGTCAGAGACGTTCCGGACAGATAGGAGATACTTGATTCCTTACAGGTGGACATCCCAAGCAAACCCTAGCAGCATGACCCTCCCAATACCCGATCCAGCACAAAACTGCTTCTGCGGCTCCAACATAAAAGATCAAGCATTGCAGCACCTGAAGCAATCATGAGCTGAATGCACAAGTCTTGTTCGAGTCTCACAGCAGCGGCATAGCCATAGCTCAGAGAAACGAACTGGAAAAAAGTCGCGGGTTCCCAACAACTCGGACATCCAGAAAAAGGGTTTCGACACGCACACTCGCACGGGGCAGGCACGGATTCACGAGTCTCTGACGAAAAAGGGTTTAGGGGACCAATTGAGTTTCCTTGAGGTTTTCCGCCAGGCACCGACCGTGGTCCCAGGTTCAACAAGATGTTTATGATGCGGCTGCGACCTCAGATCGAGGCTTGCACATGCACCACTTCTTCAGCCTGATATGAAGGGAGAACGTGCCGAAGCTTACGTTCCAGAAGGAGGCACACGGCGTTTTCGCGTATGATGGTTTAGTTGGGGGTGCTAAGTAAGCCCAACAAGGAGCAGGGATGCTGAAAGGCCTGCAACACACCAACTCAAGGCCCCGACGATGGATGCCACACACCTGACAGAGGCAACGGTGTCGCGGTCTCTGCACCTTTTGTGCCACATGCAATCAAACCTCCGCCACCTGTGGGTCAGCCCAAACCCCTCAGCACAAGAGAGCTCCTTTGGGTTGAGAAAACTCGAGCCGGCCCACGGGCTCTGGCGACATTGGGTTGCAGACAGCTGCGAATGGCGTTTAAATAAAGGATGCCCTGAACTGACAAAGTCCTAAATGCGTCATAGTATATAAGCCTTATACTCGGTCCTGTGCAACCCTTATTATACTACCCCTTATGCCTCCAATTCGTCCTCGCCGTGCTCATCTTCGACCTCCCGAGAGGTACGATCTCCCATATAGTAAATGGAAAACATTAGTACCACTACAAACCATGACAATAACATTAAAGGGTACGGCCTCGTTCAATATAACTTACAGTACGACACTACAGTACACTGTACTATACTATACTGTACTGCACGACACATGGCATACTATGGCCTAACGACGTGTGATGTGTAGAAACAGAGTATGGCATACTATAGTAACGGGCAGAGTATGGCACCATAGAGCATAATAGTATACACACGATCATGGCTGATTCTTACTATCATTCAGCATAGCATTCTCTACTGCTAGTTCATAATATATAGTAGAATATAATTAGGAATGTCATACTCCCTGGTACACATAAAATATATACATCAAACTTCACGTCTCCATACATGTGAATACAAAACCATAAGCACAAGCAAACATGTAAACAAAATCGAATGATGTCATATAACATGATATAGTATGACATAAAACAATAAAAAAAAACAAGACATATCCTAACATAACATATGCTGTTGCGAGATGGTATCATCTGAATAGTAGGTTATACTATACTAGAATGCAATACAACAGAATATGTAATATAGTATAATGCAGCATAACTGATCAATAAGATATCGTGTAATATGCAGCAGGTCATACATCGCATAGAAGTTATAGACAGTTATAGAGTGTGGACTATATAAGACAGATGCACCAGGGACTATGCATAATACGAGTATCATGTACAGAAGATGCCGAGTGCTGCATAGTGCTGCAGCGCACGTAGAGACGGGGCTATTCCAGCGCCGAGCCAGCAGATCTGATGGCGAATGCAGGAAAAACCGGCCTTCCCCACGATGCAATGCTCGCCTTTCTGTCGTGTTGGAAGTGTCAGAAGTACATTCCTGGCAAGCGAAGCCACCGATGCTTAGCTTTTTCGAGTGCGTCCATGCCCAAGCTGCCGCACTAAACCGGGTGTGCAGCAAAGACTCCACCAAATCAGGATGAGGCGCGTCTCTTCCACAGCCGCAAGGCCCCAAAGGAACCTGGAAATCGAAAGGCAATATTGGGCCCTAACAACCAGACATCACAGTTCACGGCAGGCTCCAAACCCAATGCCCCTAGAGCCTGAAAAGCTGCATTCAAGGAGCACAATCAGGAGCAGGAACATGCGAAACTTCATGGAGGTGAGGCCGAACTTCGGGTCATTGTACAGCGTGCTCGCCTCTTCAACAAAAAGTGGTTCTAGGGCTTTCGAGTGTCTTTTCGGGTTAGTTCAGTGCTTCAAAGGATTGCCTAAGGGACCTAAAGGCCTTTTCAAGGCTTTCATAGGGTTTCCAGATTCCAGGCAAGGCATCATTGTGCTTGCCACTCTTTGCTTTGCCACTCTCTCTCGCTCTTTCTCCCTCCCCCGGGCACAATATAGGGGCCTTAATAGTTAGAATAGGGTTTTGGGGTATCCTATACTATAATTATAATAAGGAGCCCCCCAAAATAGCATAGGTAATTATTGAGGCCCCCATATTAGACCTCCCGGGCTGAAAAACCATCTCTCTCTCTGTGCTTTGCTCAGGGGCCTCCGAGAACGGGAAGTCCCGCGCCTCTTTTCGCGCACCCATCTCTCTGTGTGTCTCCCTAAACCCCTAAACCCTAAACCCCAAACTCTTTCTCTCCGTCTTTGGGCGAAGCAGGGGCTTTTAGGGTTCAGGGGTTTTGGGGCTTAGCGTGTGTATGCGGCAATGGGATCCCGAGGGTTCTGCATAGATTTGGGTTATATGTGGTTCAGTGTGTTTGGAGGGTATAAGATCTGTAAAGACTTAGTTGTATAAGATCTATAAAGACTTACTTGTATAATGTCCAAGATCTAAAAAGACTTAGTTACAATATAACTCAAAGCTTTTTCGCGCGTCTAGCTGATTGTGCCGCGTTGCGAGGGCAAATGGTAACTAAAGAGCAAGCACCGGGGAGCTTGGAGGGCATCGGAGCGCAGGCAACGACAAAGAAATACGACGACCAGTTCAGTGCATGCAAGATAGCGTATTCTTGTTGAGAGGTGAAAGGGGGGCGCTTCAGAGCGACATCGACCCTCGCACTCGCGCCAGGCAGGTAGGGAACTGCTTCCACTGCAAGCACCAAAGTTGGACTCCCAAGCGAAATCAACCTAACCAGCCGAACCGGCAGTTTGCGCCTGACTGTCAAGGGTTTTTTGGGTTGCAAGGCTGGGTTGCTGAAATCTGAAGCGGCCTTCGGAGCCCGAAAGAGTTTCAAGACCTTTAGGCACAAGCTGTGCAGAGGTCAGTCGAGCTCTCGATGGTAAGTTTAGGGTTTAAGTGGTGTTGGAGAGATAACTTTTTTCCGTCCGATCGTGTTTTGCATGGGCGGACGTTGAACAAATTTAGGGATAGGCTGCCGCGAATACCTGCAGTAGGATCTTGATCGCAAGGACCCCTACTTGTAGAGTCCTAAAGATTGTCGGGCTTACGGCGTATGTAGACCATGAACCCAGCCCTCAACCCGACTTGTAATTGTATGTGATGCGAAACGCCTTACAAGAATCTTCTTCCTCAACCCTGATAACCTGTGAAGCCCTCAAACAAGACCCCATGAATCCTGGAAGCCCCAAGTGGTGCGATGAAAGGACATATCTCCGCGTGCCCTGGCTGCACCTCGTAGGCCACCGTCCTCCTCTTGCCTTCCTGTGCCATCACGAAACGCAAAATGCATCATCTTTCGTGATTGAAAAATGTTGGGCTGTCCTTTCTGCGTTCTCGTTTCCCTCGCCGTATTTACGCTCTCACAACTCGGACTTAGTTGCCGTTAGCACTGTCTGTGTTGCGCTCAGAAAGCAAGATGCCTAGAAGGGGGATCGCATGCTTGATTGCGCAAGCGCGGCAGGCTTGGGCATGCATCAGCCCTATACTTTCACTCCTGCAAAACATCCTGCAACATCATCATGCCAACTGGGTTCCTCGCATCATCGAGTCAATGAAGAACTCGTGAGTTTCCACAAATGTGACTTCGGCACTCCTAGCCGACATGGGAAGCTTTACTCCCCGAAGCACCTGAAATCGGCTGAGCCATTCTGAAGCCATTCCCTCCCAAAAAGCCCTCACGGCGAAGTGCGACTATTTCGCGTGCCATGGCTCGATTCGACTTGATTTGGCTCCGCAAACATCGCTCCTTTCCTTGGTTTCACTGGAAGGCGGTGATGGGCCAACTCGCTGCTAGAAAACAACTTACTTCCGAGCCCTGAGCCGTCCAAGCATAAAGACACATCGAGGATTTGTCGTTCCACTTTGCACCAACATCTCCAATGTCTCCGTTCAGCGAAAGTTGCCGGGAAGTGACTTCTCTCACGTGCTTCTGCCAAGTTGCCTCCTTGAAATGGTTGGTTTGGATCGTAAACAGCTTTGGGCAGAAAGACGTGACGGTCCGTCTGCATATCTCCTCCCAGGCACCACATTGCAGCGTCTGTCTTCGGGGCATGGTCCGATGTAGACAACATTAGGCGACCCACAGCCCGGCGAGAGAAACCCAAGAAACTGCTGAGCAAACAAGCAGTGGCAGCAGCAGCAGCAATGCTAAGATCAGCACCGACGCACAAAGAAGAAAGCATGCCGTCCCGACGACGACGACGAGGACACTATGACTACGACCATCACCACTACCACTACCACTGCCACTGGCACTACCACCATCACCACCACTACTACGACTACAAGTGCGAATGCCAAAATAACTGCGACTGAGACGCCTGCGACGACGATACCGACGACTACCACTTACTACTATTACTACTATGACTACTATATTACCTACTACTACTGCTACTATTGCTACTACTGCTTACTACTACTACTTCTACTACTACCACTACCACTACCACTACTACTACTACTACTTCTACTTCTACTACTACTTCTACTACTGCCATTGTTAATGCTACGGCTTCTGCTGCCACCACCATCGCTACCACGAGCACAGGTGCTCTACCCCTGCTCCGTTTGATTTTTTGTGGTTCTTCTCCTACTCAATCTACAAATAGCAAGAACAAGCACGGCGGAGAGTTCGACGTGTGGGGTCTCCACTGTGTTGATGTCGCTCAGCCGATCGATGCCCAGTTCTTGGAACAGCACAGGCTTGGAGAAAGGGACCGAATGGTTCCAATAAATCGGCATCCTCAGCAAACACACACACACACCTACCTCTCCAACAGTTCGCTGCAAGTCAACCCACATGTGTGACAGCTCAGTCTGCGAAGACCGAGACTCTTATCACCTTCCACACTGCCACAAAGATCTGCGTCCTGGCAGGTGGATCTGCATGCACAAGCGAAAACTGCACTGCATGATGGCCTCGCCTGCGACCTACGCCAATGCGCAGCCAAGTGACCGGCAAGAGGCAAAAGGCAACGAATGGTGCGAGCTCTTTTTCATATAAGGCCTTGCAAGGCTGGCATTTCGCAGACCCCGCATTTTGCCGCGCATTAAAGAGGCCAGGTGTTCCAAGGGCACTAGAGAATGGGTGCAATGGACATAAGAGTGTCAGCGACGTCCCTGCCATCACCGGCCTTGGGGAAGAAAGTGAATTCCCGAACGCAGGCTGCCTGACAAGCTGCAAACATATATCTAGCCATTTCTGAACTTGACGAAAACGGCGAATCGCTTGCCAGTTGTGGTAGCTCGCACAACTCTCGACACGGATGTGTGCACCAATCTGTCTGCATCTGTCCGACTGTGTGTCTGTGAGTCCGTGTTTATGTAACATACGTAAAGAAGGAACTAATGTATATGTGCATGTGTTTGTGCTTGTGTGCGTGCATGTAAGTACATAAGTATGTATGCACATACATATACATATGGATATATGTATATGTAGGGGTCTCTATATATATATATATGTATAGTGTACACAAACAGATATATGCATAGTTACATATAAGAAGTGTCTGTAGGCACATGCATACCTGTCTGACCGTGCAGTACACCCAGGGACAGAGCTTCGTCACATCACATTTGGCCGAAGCCCAGCCGCCCAAGAGGACAACTGCGATGTGATGGCATCACATAATGATCAAAATGCGCAAAAAAACTCCAAGTGTACAGGTTAAAAAGGGCGTAGAACTCGCAGCGTGAATGAGCCCAAGGCATTCCAAACCGTCCAAGCCCTACACACCCAAGAACCATTCCAGGAGCACCCCCGAGACTCCCACCGCACAGTCCAAAATGGGCCCCACACTGTGGCGGGAACATGGAGCATGCACGATATCGGGCAGGCAGACATGCAATGTACGGCGGCATGAAGACGATCCGCAAACAAAAAGCATGCGACACGATAAAGGCCAAAAACGCTGCTTGGCTCTGTGGGAGGACCAGCTATACAAGCAGTTACAATAATATAGTAATCAGGTCGCACACAGCGGTTTGCACGACTGTCCACAGAGCATCGGATGCACAGATGGTGCGACAACATGCATCGAAGAAACAGCAGAAGTCGCACCTGACTTCGGCTGCTTTGCGCTTCTTGGACACAGCTCCTGACGCTAGGAGCGGTACTAGATCCCAAAAGGTGCAACATCACATGCGGCTTCCGTGAGAGATGCTGCCCCGGCAAGAATTTCTCCTGTACCCTGACTCTGGCTTCCCCGGCTGCGCCGGCTGTGTCATCTGGTCTATCGACACGTTGACGGGCAAATGGCCAATTCCAGCCAGCGTCAGACTCGTGGTGCCGCCCCCGCACAGACAACAGAGCTTCTCTAGATGGAAGTCTGCATCGTCGTAGCGGTCTTTTCCACATTCGCCAAAGAACGTCTCATAATCTGCACAAGTGGACCCTTCCTTGTCGAGGGCCCCCGCATCCGTGTCAATGCACTTCGGCAAACTGCACTTGAAATACCAGTCGCCCTGGGCCTTACGCAGCTGACTCTTCTGGACGTAAGAGGTATCGTTGTCATCGAAGTACCATACCAGGGCATAGTCGCCACTATCGATGGCTTCAAGCCGTGCATCATACCAGAAGCCGTCGTCGGCCCAGAACGCTTCAAGCGTATCGTGGATTTCACACGGTAGAACCAAGCCGTCAGCATTGGCTTGGAAGGCTTTGAAGACCCTTTGATACCTTGGAGCAAGGGGGGTCGACAAGAAAAAATCGACAATGCAGGACCTCTGCCAGCATGCTAGTCCCAACTTGACATACGCTAAAAACAAAATGCCACACCCCTGCTGAACTCGGGCAAAATGCACGGAGGACATGTCGACATGTCGTCTGGTCGTGCTTGCATATTGGGCATCCAGGCGCTCAGCCTCGGAATGAGTTTCCCGAGGTTCGGTTACCCGCTCAGGCTCGGAAAGAGCCTCTCTAGGAAAGAGCCTCGTCATAAGTCCAATGGCCATCCTTAGTTGCACTTTCACAGGCTCACAATATAACACAAAGGGAGTTAGAGACTGACACGACTCTGAATCGAAGCTCCCCGTCCAAGTCCAGCAGGCTGAAATTTGTCAGCAGCACAACCTTGCTTGAGCAGAGCTTGGGGTCGGAAAGCAAGTGTTCTTGTTATTGTTCTACGGCACTGACAGCTCAAAAACGTTCACAACTAAGATCCAAACCAAGCAGAAAGGGAAGCGCTTTCAAAATCAAGCCATGCTGCCTCATCGGAGGAACAGCTCAAGCCGGATCGTCCAGGATTGTAGGGCCCGTCGGTAGCCGTCACCTCGAAGCCTGAGGCAAAGATGTAAGATAGTGGCCCTTATACTATAAATATAATAAGGAACCCCCAGAATAGTATTGGTAATTAATTAGGCCCCTGGAAAAAGGGTTTAGTGGGAGTTTTAGAGCTCGCAACTCGGACAATTCTGGCGATGCATGTGTCTTTAGGTCGACGGAACTGGCAAGATGCGCAACTCCAGAATATGCCGTCGCCCTGCTAAGGGGTTTGTTTAATTAATGTGAGGGGACTTCAACATGCAATCTGTGCAGCAGACTATGATTTTGAGTTGTTGCGGTTCCCTCTGCTTGAATCACATGTGAACTTTGAACATCTCAAACAAGTTAAGTTCCATGCACAAGGCGCACAAGCTCGCTTCTTCGCCCCCAAAGCGGTCGAGAAGGACCACGTCTGCATCCCGCTCCTTGTGTCAGCTTCGGAGACTCTCTAATTTATCGAAGCAGTCGTATGAGGGTTTCGGGCCGTTTAGGGCTGGGCCTATGTAGGGTGCAGGGCTTATGGGGCCATCCATCCTCCGCTCCTGAGAACTGCAAGACTGTGAGCAGCGTTCAACAAGTTTTCCAGTTGCGAGGTGTAGGGAAAACCCAATGCTGAAAGCCCGGCCCAGGCACAGATCCGTTAATCTTCTGCCACAACAGATACACGACGACATATTGGGCAAGGAAGTTGAGCACCAGCAGCCACCAAGGTTTCATGTAGATCCGGCCTCACGCTGCATCACACAGCTCTACAGCGCCAAACTCTCGCGCAGTGGATGTTTCTATATTCTGAGTTCAGCTATCTTTTTGACATACTTCGACCAAGTTCGTACATCATCTTGAGCAGAAGACTCATGAATGGGACCCCGCCTGTGTGGCTTTTGAGAAACGATAACAAGAAGTTATCGTAGGCTGATCGTGCGAGCTCCTTAGCTACAACCGCATGAAGGCACAGGAATGTCGCATATGCAAGGCATCCCATCGCGTGCAGGACGAATTGCATCCGAAGTGACGAGGTCGGTATAGCGTCTGCATTCAACGAGGAATGACGGAGTAGCTGCAGTTTGGCCTCTCTGAACAATTCATGTGCAAGAGTTGACTAGGGACTGCCGATCAGGCACCGAAAGTGCCAAGGATACATGCTGTTAGTCATTTTGGGCAGATTACGCTTGACCTGCTTGGGGGTGCTTCTCGTGATGTCCACGAGCCACCCAACAATGGAAAGGTCCAGCAAATCGCTGCGTCGGTTTAACCCCACCTGATTCATGGGTGGAACCACTAGCGACGCTTGCATTGGCATCTTGATCTTCTGCCATCCTGCTGGCCACCACGCAGAGCCTCACACGACGCCGCTGCTTTCACTGCCAACATGCATTCCAAGTGCTCGACAACCGACGCCTTCAACAGCGTTTCTTTCTGTCGCACAAGTGGCGCGGGAGTGTGGTGCCGCTTGAACCAAACGGACTGCAGAAACACAACCACCGAGTAGAATCCAAGAGCCTGCACCCACTCTCCGCCGTGAGTCACTGGCACCAATATATGCATGCATCGTCTTGCTTTAAGATGCAGGAACTCGCTCTCTCTGTAATTTTGCCCTTGCTTTTACAAGTACAGGTATAGTCTGCACATACCTCGTCTTGAAGTGAAGACGCTTATCTCGTTGATAGACTGCATTAACACACACGAACCGCATAAAAATCAACGTACCTCGATGCTACTACTAGTAACTACCCACTCGGCGTGTAAACATATACACGGCTCCAGCCGATATTAAGAACTAGTCGTAGCCCAATCAACTCAACACTGTAACGCGCAAGCAAGAAAATCTGAAGCATTACGGCAATCTATTCGTTATGCTTCGCGTGCTTGACTCAACAACTCATCTTCCAAAGTTTCAATGAACCTCGAGGCAGGTTCCTTACCTCGCTCGAAGGTGCGACACCGAACCACTGGACTCAGGAGGCAACTCAGAGTAAAGGCAAGACCAGACAGAGAGCCACCTTGCTACATCGCCTACAGAATTAATTAACACCCGGTCCAGACATGTTGCTCTGAACTTGAGCATCTGGACGTGAGCCCTTCTTTGTCCCCTAACCCTAAACCCTAAACCCTCGTTGCTACTGGACTCAAGTCTAGCCAGACTACGACCCGCAATCATGCTGACCGAGGCCGACACGCAGCACCGATACTCACTCAACAGAAGCTTGTAAACAATGAAACGCTAAACCCTTCTTTGTCTCCCGCTGCTTTCGGTTCTTGCGCGCTGCATCCTTGCGCCCAGCGTAGTCAGCCTCGCCCTGGCATCACTGCAGAGGCGAGGCAACCCTGCAGTCCGTGAGGAAGAAAGCACAAAATAACATCCACATAGATATATGTATCATATGTATGAGTACACACATACATACATACATACATGCATGCATGCATGCATGCATGCATGCATGCATGCATGCATGCATGCATGCATATATATATATATATATATATCTTTTTCAGATTCTCGAAATACAGACTGATGTAGTCGGAGCCCTTGACACT
Source organism: Symbiodinium sp. clade A Y106 (assembly GCA_003297005.1). Lineage (NCBI taxonomy): Eukaryota > Dinophyceae > Suessiales > Symbiodiniaceae > Symbiodinium > Symbiodinium sp. clade A. The sequence goes on along the minus strand of BGNK01001244.1, from coordinate 129,425 downwards.
ATATAAGCCCTACAGTAGATCCCAAACCTTAAACACCCCTTCTTGACCCAAACTCTGCTCTGGAAGCTGGGACCACGGAGAAGCAGCCATAAACTCCTGGACCCTAAACCCGAAGCCCTGGGGCGAGGAAGGAAAACGGAAAAGTAGAGCAATGAGGTAATACAGGGGGCCGGGATACTTGCCAGACTTGCCAAGACTACTCCCAGGTCAAAAGGGTACTTAAAATAGCTGAAACTATTTTAGAATTATACGATCACGTACCCCAAAGCCCTGTTCCCATATAGGACCAGATACGGCCTGGCCGTGCGACTGAGGACCTCACAACTGTGCTAGATCCAAGGGCAAGAAGGAGGGGAAGGGTCGGCTTAGGCCGGAGTTCTTAAACATCGGAATGCCATTTCTTATGTTCGGGGCCTGTCTCTGTTAAGGTGTCTGCTTTTACAGTTTGGTATTCGTCAGGGGGCTCTTGGCTGCTTTGAAACTCCCAAATTGAGCAGGCACACCATGCCATTCTTGCCTGAGTCTCCTGAAACTCAAACAGTGGCAGCCAGAAGCTTTATCGAGACGAGCTTGGACCACCGGGGTTACAGCCCTGTTGCCCTGAAGGTCTAGGTCCAATGTAGAGGCATGCATGAACAGAATCCGGTTTGGGGCTGCATTGTAGTACGCTTACGTTGGATAGGAAGTACAGGGGGGATCTTATGATTACGAATTATTGACTCTTCTGCGGCTGCCTTTAAGTTTGAGTTATTGTAAACTACAGCTAGCTAGTAGAGTATAGCAAAGTATAGTACGCAATAGTGCCGTGCCGTGAAGTTAAGCGTGCATGCTAGGGTTTCAGCGCTCAAAGCAAGGCACTGCCAGGCTAGTTTCCGAGTCAAGGTCCAGGCCTTAGAGTTTTCAAATCCACACTCGGGCAAGCCCGGCAACGTTTTCTGTCTTTTACAGGGCTTTAGGATTCGTTTTGTGCGTCTTGTTGACCCAAGCGGCAGAAGCAGCACTGACTGATGCCAAGCTCTGGCGCGAGCGAAGCTACAGATACTTTGCCCAAGGATCCGGGTCCTGTGGCTCCAGACAGGCTATACCGCATTCCATACCTGTAGCCGAAAAGACTTACATGTTCGAAAAACTATATATAGAAACCATAATAAGGAACCCTAAAACGGGTAGGCCTTTTCGGCTACAGGTATACCATACTACTTCAATCGGGCCGAAGCTTTCGAAACCTCTACCTTCTCCCCTTCTGTGAGACCTCTGCAGCCTCCGGAAAACCCTGGCGGAAGCTGCTTGGAGCCCGGCGGTGTAGCGTAGCCTCTCGGAAGACCGAGGCTTCGTTTCAGCCTGCAACGAAAAGGAAGTTCCGGTGCTCTCAGATCGGATGTAAGGTGATGCATCTGTAGGCCACCCACTGTATCCCTGTATGTAAACAACATGTAGTTGGGGTCTGTTCGCATCTTACAGGAAGAAGGAACCAACTCTCGGCCCAAGTTGTGATCAAGTGCCGCAGCGTCACCTCAGCGGCCACATCTTTGGTAGCCGATGCCTGGCCAGGCACTCAATGTAGCCGGTCCGGTCACTATGCAATACTCACAAAACGAGGACAGCAACCTATGGAAAAGGTATCTGGGCTTGTGGGGTACTGTTTAGACCGAGCCAACAGCCCGACCTAAACGGCCTCACAAACAAACTAACAAAGCGCAATCGCTGGCTGGGACAGGGGCCATGACAACATAGGAAAAACACGCTAATCCACTTATGGGCAAACATTTCACCTCATGAACGTCCCGAGCGGGACATAGCGGGGAGCCAACGACCGGCAGTTGAATATCCCAAAGACGGACCAGATTCTGCGTGTCAATTTGAGCAGGCACGTCCAACTCCACTCTGTCGCCGGAGTTCGGCGCCCTGGCGGGAGTTGAAACAAATCGCTCGTCGCGTTCTATTCTAGACATGCAGGGGCGGGGAGCTTTCTATGACTGTTGTTTGAGGACAACAGCAACACCTTTTAGCATGGGCTCTACGCGTCGCTGGGAGGCTGCTGTTCAGAACAACGTCTGTGGCACTGTGCTGATGACCTAAGATAATGCGGGACGCTGTAGTCCTTTCCTGCAGCATATCAAGCAAGAGTCGGATATAGTTCTGGCAAAAGAATATACGATAATATATTACACCAAAACCCTAGTCTAACCAATAGGGGAGCCCTTTACGCAGACCTACTCTAGTTTTGAAGGCTCCAGAGCCCGGCGTGATCCCGTTTCGGGCGGCGCACAAGGTGGCAGCATGCTGCTGTCGGCTGGGACCTGGTTAACAACGCAACGATATTGCATCATTTTCTGTACATGTTTATCGTAATTTCTATTTACAAAACATATATTTATGAAGATGGATACGTCTATGCAGAGATCATGTACACGGACATTGTATACAGTATGTACACACACACACATATACAGAATCATACAGACACATACTACGTGTATGTACACTCCAACAGAGACATCATGAGCCAAGATATACTTCGACTTTGTACTGCCACCATGCTCGCTTCATCTCGCTTCTCGACCTTGTTCTGAAAAAAGGGGACTCGATTGCAAGCCTGTCTGTCGCAACCCAAGATCAGTTTCCAAAGGCACTGACAGCCGAGCTTCTGCAAGAGGTACGTGGTGAAATTTCCTGCCGCATCGTAACAGCGTCGCGGATCTTCTGACGTTGGGGTCCCGTCCGCAGTTTACGACATACTTCGAACCCATCCTCTAGTCCAAACCCTAGGCCTAGGCTTAAAACTCTAAACCGAGAAAAGGGGTCGACCTCCCAGAGATAAGCATGAGTGTAACACAGTGGACTAGAGTATAGTCTGATATAGCATACTGTAACTTCATCGTATATTCTCTCTCTCTCTCTCCGCCGTTGCGTCCAGAGGGTCTATCATCGTATATTGTTAGTGCGATTTCGCCTGTCGCTCCCGGCCCCCGAGCCTGAGCCAAGTTGTCGGAAGCTCCTCTGCACCTGTCGCGAAGAGCCCCGGATGTATTTGCGGCACTTTCACCCGGACATCTCCAGGCAAGCTCCGCGAAACTGTCCAAGTTTAGGGCTCGACGACCGGGACGAAGGAACGATCGTAAGTCTCAAGAAACAGCCCCAAATACATCGAAGCATAGGTGCGATAGGTCGATCAACTCTCCCCGGGGTTAGGCGTTAGCTAGCTGAGGTTTTAAACGTTGAAACTCCAACTGGAAGCACTGAAGTCACTCAAACCGCCACTGGTGCTTTTCTTGCTTTGTCTCAATGTCTTTCCTCACGGCAGCGGAGATGATGCTCGAGCTCTCGGCTCCTTGTCGAGTCCTCTGTGAGCGTTCGCTCATTGACCCATGGACATTGAGCCCGCCGTCGCCGTGCCAGACGGCGATGGCATGAAGTGACTGGTGATGTGCTCCATCCAATGTGGGGAATGCGGGGAGTCAGACCCCATGATCTCTTTCTTGGGGGATGAGATGGAATCCTCGGCTAGGAGATCGGAAAGATCCCCAAGCGTGGTAGTGGTTGACGTGGTATGGGTCTCATCTGTGCTTGCTCCCATGGCCTTTGCCGGGCTTTTGGGCGTGATTGAATCCTCGGCTAGGAGATCGTCCACGACTTCAGGCGTTGTTGATGTGTGGGTCTCTGCACTGACTTCCATGGTTTTGGCAGGTGAGAGGGAATCCTCGGCTAGAAGGTCTGCAACATCCTCAGTCGTCGTTGTTGTGCTTGAGNCGACTTCAGGCGTTGTTGATGTGTGGGTCTCTGCACTGACTTCCATGGTTTTGGCAGGTGAGAGGGAATCCTCGGCTAGAAGGTCTGCAACATCCTCAGTCGTCGTTGTTGTGCTTGAGCTTGCTTCCATGATCTTCGCCGGGCTTTCGGGCGTGATGGAATTCTGGGCTAGGAGATCGTCCTCGACTTCAGGCGTTGTTGATGTGTGGGTCTCTGCACTGACTTCCATGGTTTTGGCAGGTGNTTCCATGATCTTCGCCGGGCTTTCGGGCGTGATGGAATTCTGGGCTAGGAGATCGTCCTCGACTTCAGGCGTTGTTGATGTGTGGGTCTCTGCACTGACTTCCATGGTTTTGGCAGGTGGGAGGGAATCCTCGGCTAGAAGGTCTGCAACATCCTCAGTCGTCGTTGTTGTGCTTGAGCTTGCTTCCATGATCTTCGCCGGGCTTTCGGGCGTGATGGAATCCTCGGCTAGGAGGTCGGCGATGTCGCCCATTGTCGTCGATGTGGCCGTGGTCTCCATGTACATGTCCAAGGCCTTCGCCGACTCAATGGCGGGCGTCGACTCCTCCGAGGCTGCCAGGGTGGCGGCACCCTTGGCCTTGGGGCTCTGAATGATCTCCGAATTATCAGTCGGCATTTCGTTGCTCGTCTTCACATCAGCGCTCCGCGGGAGCTGGCCATTCTCGCCGGGGAAGGTACCTTCACTCATGCCGACCTTACGCCAAAGTGCGGTCCAGCACTTTTCCTCCAACTCGGGACTTTCTGCCATGGACTCTCCGAACTGCCTTGTTGGATCGCATATGAGCTCCAAATCAGCCTTGGCATCTTCTACGATCTGTTCGATAGCGGGCTCCACCTTCGCATAGGAACCGTCGCCATATGTCCACACATCGTCGAATGCCACCACCATGAGGTTGTATTTCGAGAGAGTTGGCTCCAAGTTCTCATCAAGGAGGATGAGCTCGTGTGCCTTGGCGTTGCCTTGTGCACTCATCTTCTTCATCATGCTCGCTTCCTGCCGCATTGTGCAAACAGATCAGCAAAGGAACTGAGCACTTCAACCCACTAAGCCATCACAGGGCTCGTGTCCAGAGCGTCGATCGCGTTGAAGAAGTCCTGCATTTGGGGAAGACAGGCCGTTTCAACTACAACCGCCTGGCAAACTCAAGTCGACGACACTAGCGCAAGACTCGGTTGTGCCACAGCACCGCCCCAAGCGCAGCTAGCGATCGCTGTTGGTTGCGGGGCAGTTTGGAGTGCTGTTGCTACATCATTGTTCATTCGAACGAGGTTTTAGCGGGAACTGCCACGTGCCGAACATCTCATCTCTAGGCAAAGCCAGTCCAGCCGACCTCGCCTCCTGCTATCAGAACTACAGCAGGAAGACATGGCCGAGGTTTCTTTTCTTAAGGTTTGGGGGAAGCCGGCTTTGCCGCGAGGTAGTGGGGAATTCAAAAGTGCTCGGTCTTCTTTGGTGGCAATCTATTGGGGCACTCACTACTGGGAACTCCCATATGCAGGGTGCAAGCACTCCTGTTGTGACGACATGATGTAAACCTTGCAGGGTATGACAAAAAGTTAACCTGCTCCCGCATAAAGGCGATGCTGTTTGATCACATGTGTTAAAACCCGCCGCTGGTAGCAGATTTCAACGTCGACACTTGGTCTTCACAACAAACTATATAAGCCCTTTTCAGCGTGAAAGCCCAGCAGGCGAACGGCACATGAGCGTACGTACAGGAAGCAGCAGAAGCGAAACCATCAAAGCACAAAAAACTGAACACAACGCCAATGCAAAAAGCCAGACACGCAAGCGCAGAAGAACACAATAACGCAACAGCGACAATGGGAAACGTAGCAAAACGGCAAAAGCAAACAGCAAAACACTAGTCACTAGACGCAGAAAGCAACGAGCAACAAACCCAACAGGAGGAAACACAAAGCGGAAAAGCCAAAACACACACACACACACCTTCCCGCACGTAATGTGTGTACTGAGTATGTATATATAAATATAGATGAGCTCCAACATACCTCATATAACATCCTTTACTATATTTATATAGTGTAAGGGTGTGTTTAGTGCCCCCCCCCCCTCCCACCACCATTCGGGGTCGGCATGAATTTCTGTTGCTCGGTGACCCCCTGACCCCTTGACCTGACTCAATTTAGAACCCCAGCCTGAGCCCTCCGAGTCCCCTTAGAGAGCCTCGAAAAGCTTAAGATCCTTAGGTGAATCCCAACTAGAACTGGAGCCTGAGCCTTCCTATATGATATGATATGATATGATATGATATAAATCTGATAAATCTGATGGAATATAATGCCATACAATACACTGCAACATAATCGAACAGTGTATAATCTAATATAACATGAGATGATCTAATATGATGTCATATCAAGCAATACAATATAGCATGTTCGTACAACTTCATATTTATAAAACAACACATTGCACATAAACACATAAACTCACATATGTATATACATATATATATATATGTATAAATGGGGGTTGATCAAAATTATGGGTCCCTTTTGGTCCCCCAGACTATAAGGAATATATTATAATACAGACCCCAAAAGGGCCCATAATTTTGATCAACCCCCAAATATACATTGTATGCATATTTTGTACCTGCCAGTGATCTATACTTTGTCCTCCACAGCAGCTTTCAACTTCTGAAGCAACTCTGAGCCTTGGGGGCGGTTTAGGGTTTAGGGTTTGGGGTCTAGGGGGTTTAGGGTTTAGGGGGTTTAGGGGGTTTNGTTTAGGGGGTTTAGGGGGTTGAGGGGGTTTAGGGTTTAGGGGGTTTAGGGTTTAGGGGGTTGAGGGGGTTGAGGGGGTTTAGGGTTTAGGGGGTTTAGGGGGTTTAGGGTTTAGGGTTTAGGGGGTTGAGGGGGTTTAGGGTTTAGGGGGTTGAGGGGGTTTAGGGTTGGGAGGGATCCCCAAGAGCCCGCGCGAAGGAATCAGAATTTGGCATTAGGGCGTAATATAGGGGCCTTAAATAAGTAAAATCGGGCTCCTTTAAAGGGTTCCTTACAGGGGCCTATAAGAGATCTATATGATATACGGGCCTTAATGATTAGAATAGGGTTTGGTGGTATATAATGCTATAATTATAATAAGAAACCCCCAAAAAATAGTACTCGTAATGATTTAGGCAATATTAAGGGCTAAGGGCGAAAGGCTTGTCTTGGTTTAGGGGTAGGAAGGCGAAGTCTTGGTTCGCAGGTCGGACGACAAAGGGTTTCAAGTTTAGGGGGGTTTAGGGTTTGGTATGAAAGGTGCAGCTTTCACTCTTAGGTCTTGGTGGTAACAGGAACCCCGAAGCTCTGAACTGTCGTCTGTTTCATCCCTCCCGTGAAGCTTAATATAGGGGCCTCAATAATTAGAATAGGGCTTGAAGCCTTTATAGTATAATTATAGCAAGGAACCCAAAGGAATAATGTTGGTAACTTTTTAGGTTTCTATATGAGTCTCACCCCCACCTTGAAAAGTGCTTGCAACCCCCCAGGTCGGTGAAACTACAGCATAAACCCCACATCCCCAAAGCTACACGGAAACCCCAAAACCCCCAAAAGCTGCATGCAAAGGTCTCTGGGCCCCCTTGTCGTGAAGAGCCTGTGCTTCCTTTTGCTGACTGGCGGCCTGCGCATCACTGGTTTAAAGCAAGGCTTCGAGATATACAGTAGGCCTGGGACCTGCGTTTAGGCTGCAGATATTTAGAGCCATATGGGAGTTTCCGAAAATTAGGGGTACCTTGTTTTGGGGGTCCTTCTCATAAGGATCCTACTATCTAGGGTACTATATCCCTGTTTTCGGAAACTCCCATATGGGTGGTTGTCAAAATTATGGTTTCTTGCGTCCCTATTATAATACGGCACCTACAGTATCATTTAGGGTACCCAAAAACGGGCCGTCTTTTTGACAACTACCCATCTAGAGCCCTATGAAGCTTCAGAGTTCCTATTGCCCCATGACATCGTAGTGATTAGGGTCCCTTTGAAGGGGTCTATACGGGCGACTATACGGGATCTATAGTATAGGGGCCTTAATAACTAGAGTGTCGCTACGGCAGTATTCACCTCTATAAACACAACTCCCAAGCCCAAGATCCAATCTGCCCAACCAGGCCTAGTGTAGGGATTCTCAAATCTGATCCATTTGGGTGCTAGCTATGGGGGATCTTCGGAAAGGCTACTTACTCTACTTGTTACAACTGCATCCTATATACTTGCGATCCTGCATCCCTGTCCAGCCCCAAACTCCATCAGTCGTCGCCTCTTTCTGCTCCATCTCTGCTTTGATGACCTCGTCCACTGCTTCCTCCGCCTTCGCCCTGATCGCCTGCAGAGCCTCCAGTCGCAGCTAGGCTTGGCTCCAGGAGTGCAGCATCCGTCGCTATATTCGGAGCGACGCAAAATTCGATCGCAACATTAGTCAGAAAACCTGCTTGTTGCCAGTCGTTCTAGGTACTCGTCGCCGTAACAACGTGGTAGTAGTGGCGGTGGTGGCGACGGCGATAGCCGCTGTGGCGTCGTCGTAGCAGTAGCAGCAACGGTGGGAGGATTAGTAGTCGTAGTAGTAGTAGTAGTGGTAGTAGTGGTAGTAGTGGTAGTAGTGGTAGTAGTGGTAGTAGTAGTAGTAGTAGCCCGACGTCATTTATTTGACGCTGTATTTTTTGCATGTGGTGGAAATTGAGACATGCAGAATCCGTGGCCAGCGCAAGGAATTCATGTATGTTTGACATGTTCACATGGGTAGAGAAGACTGAATTGTGGGAGCGGGTAACTACTTTTGCGCGGACAGCAGCAGCCTTTCAGAAGCCATTTTGGCTTTGTCATGGCTCGCCGAAGTGTGTCTGGCAGGGGCAAGGGAAAGCAACTGCATTTGTGCAGATTGTGTGGGGGCAAAGACCATCGGCAAGAGACATGTCAAAGCTTTGCTGCAAGAAGATTAGAGAGCTTCAAGCTGAGTTGAAGCAGTTCAAGGCTGGCCAAAGAAAAGGGTCGGTGGCCAAGAGCCGCAAACGCGTGGCTTCGGAGCAGAAGAGTGGCAGCCACAAGACAGCTGCCAGCAAGGCGTACAGCGGAGTCGCGCGCAAGGTCCAGGACAGGCGGAATTTTTGCAGAAAGACATTCCTGGAGGAGCAGAAGGTCAGCTCAGATGTGCATCTTGTGTGGAAGCGTTTGCAGAGTCTTGGCTTTCTGGAGAAGCCTTCCTCCTGTAGGCATTGCGAATCGAAGGGACTGGTGCTTTCGAAGGCTTCCAGCCGCAGCCGGAGCGAGTGCATCTACTTTTGCTGCCTTGACTGCCATCGGCACAGGAATGCGCTGTGGTTCAGTTCCTTCCGAGGGCTGAGATGTACCATGGGTCAGCTGCACGAGGTGATCATGGTCGCTTGTCTGTCAAACAGAAGTTGCCATGAAGCCTCCACCCGTAACCTCTAAACGCTAAACCCTGAAGCATACACAGAGGCATACACGCGACTGAATTTCATGTCCAGACCGACTGCGGATGCTCTGCAGCGCAAACATCTTTTGGCAGAAAGGGTGCCTGGACTCGGTTTTGTAGTGTCTCTTTGTGTTTCAGGTTTGGTGGTGGTCTGGAAGGGTTTAGGGTTTAGGGATATGTTGAGCATGCAGGATTGCAGAAGATTGTGGAGCTTCTCTTGCGAGCAGAATAGGAAATGCAAGGCCTTCATAGGAAATGCAAGGCCCTCATAGGAATGATGTTGATGATGTTCATGTTCCCCGCCCAAGCCAAGCCAAGCCAAGAATAAGTACTGAAATTTTATTCCAAGGCCCTCATACGGAAAAGCAAGGCCCTGATAGGAAAAGCAAGGCCCTGATAGGAAATGCAAGGCCCTCATAGGAAAAGCAAGGCCCTCATAGGAAAAGCAAGGCCGTTATAGGAAAGCGAGGCCCTCAAGTTTGCTGCGGAGCCCGCTCCCCCAACTTTGCTTCAGATGTGGCCAAACGCAGTGTAAAAGTAGTAAATCGCAAGAGAATCATAGCGTCAAATAAGAGACGGACCCCTAGTAGTAGTAGTAGTAGCAGTAGTAGCAGCAACAGCAGCAGTAGTACTAGTGGTAGTAGCAGCAGCAGCACCAGTAGTAGTAGCGGGAGTTCAGAAGTAGACGTACGCAGTCGTAGTCGAGAAACACCGTGTCGGCGAGACTGAATCCCTGCAAAAGGGCCAAAGCGCGAATGCGACAACGAAGATCCGACTCACCTCCGAGCTTGAAACTGTCACCGGGCGATGCCTCCTGCGCTTGCTTGGACCTCCGCTCGGCCTCTATCAATTGCTCTTCATACTCCTTCTTCACTTTGCCGGCAGCCTTGGCCTGATGAAAGGATCTTTGGAGGGATCTCTAAACGAAGCAGCCAGAGAGTTTACGGCTGAGGGTTTGGACTCTCGGTATCTTATTTTGCCTCCCGGATTCGGCGTTCACACTCGGACAATTTAGGGCTCCGACTGTGCATTATCGAATGCCACCGACGCAGTGCAGACCGGTCTTCGCTGTGCTCTAGTCCAGGGATTCGCCACCGAGTGCATCATGCCCTATCCGCCCAAACGTCCGCGAACAGCTAGCTGGACCATGAACTGCGTTTTCTTCAAGCCTCTATAGAGCAAACAAAGAAGCGCTCGTTGCCTTGTCTTCCTTCTCCTTCATGTCCAGTTCTGCAGCTGCAGTCTCGCTTTCCTTTTCTTCCACCTCCTCGTCGTGCCAGGGAGCTTCAGCAGTTTTCAACAAAGCAGCATGCTTCCAGGTCTTGAAGGCAGAAGTCAAGAAACTCAAACAAGATCACACATTATAATATCATCAAGTATGGTATGGTAACGCAAACCGCGGAAAGGACTTCGAACAATATAGCACACTTTTATTACAATGCAATAAAACGCAATATATTACGATACAATATACGGCAAAACCATATCACATAACATAGTACAACAGAATATAACATAAGGAAATGTACACAGACTAACATACGAATCTCAATGTCTACTTAGTCTACTTCGCACCTCACGGAATCCCTGCAACACGCCCTTCCCGACTCCCTCATAAACCAAAACCCTGTCGAAGTCAAAACCCAGAAGAACCTTCTTCTTGGCATCCAGTGCCGTCTCCATGTCATAGAGGGTCTCCATCAGAGTCTTCTCTTGCTGCTTCACGCCTGTGCAGGGTTCTGGGATATATCATAGCATCCTTTTTGTTAAGGAGCGCTACGGTATACTGTTGGTAATTTATATAATTTAGGATCAAGATACCAAAGGGCTTCCTTGGAATCTGCGGGGTGGCCCCAGGCAAAATCCGGCCCACCTTTCCGGAGGAATTCCAGCTCGTCACTCAACCTCGGCTTACGAAGTTCAGGATGCTAGGCGTCGGGGAGAGCATCCTATGATGGCTGCTTTTAAGCCATGAGCTCCCCCAAACCGATACACCCTAAACCCCTAAACCCTTTTTAAGCACGGACTTGGAGTCTATTTACCTAAACCCTAAACCCTCATTCCAAAGACGAGCAGCTTGTTCCACAAGCCCCGGGCCTTGTCCAGGGCCTCCGAGTGGAGATCGTGTTCTTCGCTGGCCTTCTCGAGCTTGATCCTGTTCTCGCGGCTCTTCTTCTCCTCCCAAACTTGGAGTCATGGCATACTATGATACTATGATATACTCATGATAATTAATTATGTGTATATATATACATATGTGTATATATATATATGTGCCAAGATACTAGCATATTCAGAAATAGTACGTTGTCGGCCTACAAGAATGCTGGCCTCCTCCTCGCAGGCTTCCTCCTGCTTGCGCTTGTCTTCTTCCAGCGCCACCTGGGGGTTTCCGAAAAAAGGGGACCCTAATATAGTAAAGGGTTTTAGGGCTTTAGGGGTTTAGGGTTTGGGGGGTTTAGGGCAATAAAGAGTAGGGACCCTTATCTTAAGGACCCCAAAATCAGGTAGCCCGTATTTTCGGAAACTCCCACCTTCTTGGCCAAGGCGCTGTCGGCCGTGGCCTTCTTCTCGGCTGCCTCGGCGCTCTCGACTGCACTGATGTTACTTCTAAAGATTTAAGGAGAACCCCGAAAAAGCCTCAGACCCAGACTAAGCCAAAGAATAGGCATAGGACATAGGAGTATCGAAGCCGGATCCAGTCGAGTCACGTCTTTCTCTGCTGTGGTCAAGGCCTTCAAGTGGGCCCTAGAGTCCCTCAAGGCGTGCTGAATCGCTCTGCTGATGGCGCTGGGGACCATCCCCACCCGGAGTTCCTGGGCACCTCGCACTCCGAGAAAGGCCGCCGGATGCTCGTGTCGAGTCGCCCCTGCTCCGAGACTCAGGGCCAGGATCGCCACTCCGAAAGCGCGGCAACACGCCATGCTGCGGGAGATGTGTAAATCAATCTGGCAACTCAACGGGGTTTTTGCTTTGAGCAGCTTGAATGGCTGCGGAACAGCAGCGTGCAGGAAGTTGAACCCTCATGCCGGTTTTCACGGCTGCAGAAGGAGCATCCTGCGGGCCTTGCACCAGCCGTGCAGCCGAACCAGCTGCGACCCTGCCGACCAAGAGAAAAAGATGATATTATGAAGCCGACACAGGGAAAACAAATGAACCACACCGCGGGGTCTCGCCGAGCACCGTGCGGGATCTCACTGCACCAGCCACCGGCCAGCCCTGCACATGAGCCTGAGAAAGGGAAGATGCGTTTCAAGGGCATTCCCCTTTTCCGCCTTTCGAACTCCTGTGGAGCTCGATGGAAGCGATCTCCCGAAGTACTCACTAAGTCTCGTGCGCAGAGCCTGGAAACGACGGGCCTGAGTTCGCGAGCTTATCTCAACCCCGGGGATCCCTGCTAGCTTGGGTCTCTTCCTTCTCTCATGGCTTTCGCGGTGTTCGGGTTAATTGCATGGCTACCAGGTGCAGGACAGCCCTCCAAGGCTGCGGCAGCAGTGTGAAGATCCTGGGCGTCGTGTCACTTTGGGGCCGAAAGGTGGCCGATTGTCGAACCTCCTCTTAAACACAAGCCTAACCCCACCATATATCACGAAATTTCCGTTTTGAACGAGGTCTCTCTGAGTGCCTCCACGAAATTTCCCTAAACCCTATACTGAGAGAGCATAATTTCCGCCCGCGTCCCTTCTCTGCATCCGAGACCCCCCGAAACCCTCAACCCCGCTGGGCTCCCGTCGCCTCTTCCTCAGGGAAAACCTCAGCTGCCAGGGATGCCCTCGTATTTTTGCAGGCCCTCTCTGCAAGAGGTAAGATTGGGGCCTTAATGACTAGAATAGGGCTTGGGTGATATTTAAGTATAAATGATAAAACTAATATAATAAATGTATTTGTACATGTGCCCCCCGAAGGAAACGACACAGGAGGAAAAACAACAGGCCATGACCTCCAGCTTGCGACAGACTGCTGAGCTGCTCGCAAAGTCGAAGATGCTAGAGGACGTGTGGACCTGAACGGCACTACTTTTTCGACACCTCTTGCAGTACGAGTTGTCTGAGAGATCCTAGTGAGCAAACTCTCGGACACTGTGCGGAACGAAAGAAGCCGGGGAAGTCGTGAGCGATGCAAAAGATGACGCTTGCAGCGTCGCAACCTCTCATCACGCCCCCTGCAAAAATCAGCCCACAATCTTCCGACACCCTTGTGCGTGGAGTCCGTTTATGTTCCCCTCTGCGACTGGCATCCTAACCCATAAAGCCGAGCACGCTGCTGAACAACAGTTCTCTGGGGCGGCGTGGCTGCAAAAGGCCGACGCCTCGACGCGAGCATAGCTGATCTTGCCTTTGTATTGGTGCAATTATTGAAGCATGCATAGTTACTATTGCTTGCTACATCATGCTACATCTCTTTCAATCTAGTACGTAAGGTTGCACTCGGTTCTGCATAGGGGCCCCATCCAATGCAAATAATGACTGCGAGCACCTACCAATCGAATGAGCAAGGCCCGTCTCCACGGAGTCTCCTAACCAGTGATTGAAGGATTCCTGGGTTGCTCGGATTCGGGTGCTACCCCCAGACCTTCTGTTTATGGAACCCACCAGACGGACGGTAGAGTCGGGTAGGGAGGAGTCTAGACATCTAATGTGCTCAGATATTGCCGGTTGGGATGTCGCGCTGAAGCGAACCCAAACAGTGGCTAACAACGGAATATGAAAATACACCTTCGCAAAGCTTGCTCCCTATGCCCTGTAGAAAGCCCCAACCCCGCCCGTGATGCGAAGCCATGGGCGATGAGGTTGATGACAGAAAGCTGGCACCTCAGTCGAAAGCCGCTACATTGAGCTTGCCAAACGACAGGAAAGAAGCACAGCGGGATCTCCGCACTGCTGAGTTCTATTGGCCGTCTCGAGCTGGACAGGGCATGACAGGTAAGGGATACTGAATCTTACCTAAGAATCCCCATGGCCGAGGGAAGTGATAGATCTACAGGACCATCAACCAGCCCGACGCCTCCCTGTGCATCTGAATTCTAGATGCTTGGGGCCCCCCACGAACCAATCCTCTCGGAATTTGCAGTGTCGCTCCACACCTGAAGCTACTGGTATGAATTTGGGCCCTGCTCCATGTAGTCCCGCACAGCTGGTCTGTCTTTGCGGGTACATCGGCCCGTCATCACAGGCCCTGGTTTGGTGCTCAAATGCACGAATGCGTTCAACTTTGCCGCTTCTTAGGCTACCTCGCAATATGGAGCCAACGGTGCCACCGCAGGCTTTGTAGTTTGGGGGGGCAGTGGAGGGAAATCTCATCTGATGCCGCTTCTTGACCCAGGGAGTCTGTCGACTGTTCACGGCGGGCTTCGAAGTGACCGGACATGGAGCTTCTCGCTACACTTCCACATACCATGCCGTGACCTATAGAGAACCCCAGAGAGTTGGTACATGGATTAAGGATGATTCGTGCTGGGATTCCTTCTACTTTACCTTAGGGCCATGAGGAGAATGAGGTTCCAACTTTCTGGCTTCTACTTTAGTTTATCGTGGCACAACACAAGGCACTCCAATTGCTCGCGATGGTTCTACTGCGCAGCAAGACAGAGCTAATGCTTAGTGTAGTTTCAACATACGACAGATTCCGCAGCTAGGGCGCAGGAACAACACCCGGAAAGGTCAAGGGAGGGTACTCATCTTGGTAAAAACTCGAAAAGTCTGTTGATTAGTAACGCTGTGTTTCTCTGTTGTCACTTTTGTAGGGATCCTGCTCCTGATCCTGATCTTGCTACTGCTCTTGCTCCTGCGGCGGCTCTTGCTCCTGCTCTTGCTGAACCCCCTAAGTCAACATGGGTCTTGAAAGGCGGGGCTGATTTCAGGAGGATTTCCAGGAAAGTGTTCTTTTATGATTCAAGGGGTGTTCAATCAAAGGAGCAGTGACTAACGAAGCCTAGCTTAAGACATCTGAGGCAGCAGTGTCGGCAACGTCACTGGCCGGGGCACCAATTGATTTCGGTCTCGTGCTTCTAGAGTTACGAGGCCACCATCAGCCCAGCTTGGATAATGGAAGCTGCCTGGCCCACCCCGAAGCACCACGTCATTCCTAGATATCCCCATCCAAGATGTGGACACCAAACCCACCAACATGCCAATGACTGTACCGGCAGATATAACGGGCAGCCCATTTTCATCGCACGCCATGGGTGGAGCTCCGTTGCCACATCTCTTGCTGCTGCGACTGGGGTAGTGCTGCCATCTCTGCAGTTTCCTGAGGCTGCTGGGTGAAGATTTTCATCATATATATATATATATATATATATATATGATGTAGGGCTGCCACACCCCCCTTCCCCCC
>BGNK01001244.1:80992-104760 GCA_003297005.1 Symbiodinium sp. clade A Y106 | reverse complement strand
GTGGAAGCACCGCTACGGCGAAAGGAAGCACCACCGCACCGCTCACGGCTCCCGAGACAAGGCCCGCCATAAGGCTGACAAAGCCCGGCCCGATTTTCTCTGCCGTCACTTCGCCAGCGACGAGACCGCCAACTGTTCCGAAGGCTCCTGCGACAAGCAAGCCGGCGAAAACACCGTTGACGAGACCGCCGGCGGCATCTGCAGGGGCAATGAGAGCCATCTTCAGTTTGTCCTTGTAGTCTTTTGCGCGCGACACGGCGATAGTCTTCAGCCGCTCTGCTAGCAGATCTTCCGGCGACATCTCGCACAGCACGCAAAGATTGAAGCATTGGTAGGAGTTTTGGTTTGCAAGTGCCTGATCGGTGAGCATCCAAAGGTCTCGGACAAGCTTCATCGACTCCTGAATCGGAGGCGAAGTATCAATATACTGCGACTGCAACTCAACCACACTATCCTTGACGCGTTCCCAGATGTGCGCATAATTTTCGGATTCAACCCAGCTCTTCTGGAATTCGAGAGCTCGTGGGTAGTCGTTGATGCCTTCGACCTCCGCTGTGTCGGAGATCTCCAGCACGTCGCCTGCAACAGACTTCGAAGACCGGTGGCCAACCGCCCCCTGGGAGCGATGCCAAGCAGGCCGCCAGAACGCACCGAGGAAATGCTGGCATGGTAGCTATGAGTAAGAGTCATGGTCAAACAATGGACAGGCTGGAGAACGAGGGCTTGAGCACAAAGGCTGGAGTCTGCGAAGACTTCAGTCATTCCGTCAGCTGGAGACTGCAACGCCCTCGTGAATCCAATATTTTTTCAGAATCCAATGTTTTTTCAGGCAGATCAGCAACATCGGCTCCATACCAAGCAGCTGGTGTTGGATGTGCAAGCGCAGCAGAAATTTCTTGGTTCAGGGTTCAGGGTTTCGACTCTCGCAACTAGCACGAAGCAGGTCTTGAAACGGTACGAAAACAGATTACTCGCCGAGACATCAATTCAATAACCTCAAAACCTCGTGTTGAAGCTCTTCATCTAAACTCTCGATCAGATCGGGGCGAGTTGTGGATTCGCACGTCTGAGAGGTGATTGCAAACCTGATTTTGCAGTTGGCAGGTGGGCGTAATGAGCCTTTGGATTCGGAGAAGGTGCAGGGTGTGTCCTTGGGCGCTCACAACCGTTTTCGGGTTCGAATCCCGGGAGGGTCTCGGAACATGATGCTCTCAAGTTTAGGGTTTAGGGTTAGGGTTTAGGGTTTAGGGTCAAGGTACGGAAACGGGGACTTGACAAAGCGTTGGTTTTCAGGGGCAAGATAGCTAAGACATCAATTAATTAACAAATAGACTCAGACGCATGACTAGAACAAACAAAAAGCAAACCCACACAAACGGGAAAATGTAGAGAACAGCTACCTCTACACGCATTTTTCTATACCTCCTAGCTGATCCCAGCATTTTAGTATGTGGATGTTGAATAGTAGGGACCTTCAAAAATGAGCTCTGCCCCCAATCGAAGCGTCAGATACGTCCTATAGCTATGAGGGATGCTCGATACTTCGGGGTGGTGTTCCGTATGGTGGTATAACGGAAACGCTTGGACAGCTGCTGGGTCAAATCGATCAAACTCAGTCACCATCCAAGCCTCTGGCTTCGTTCACAGCCTTTTCCGGTGACTCCAACATGAGATAAAGCACACTGGGCTGGTGCGGTTAGAGTGAAATACCAACAAACACAAAACAACAACAACACAGGACCTTACTACAGAAAAGAGACAGGGAACTGCAGTTTTCCTTGCATCAGAGTGATTTAAGGGTTGGGCCCAGGCAAACCCCGCAAGACAGTCTAAACCTGTGTGCACACTGTGCGACGCAGCATGGAACCCTACCTCGCTCGAAACCCAAATCCGAACTGTGGAATCACGACAGCGTCTACTCCGAAGCCATTCAAAACACTATACGATACTACAAATACAAAACAGTCTAAATACTATGGTTAGTTGCTACGTTTAATTACATTTAAGATTTCCTAAAGGCTTGTCTTACATCCGAAACCCTCAGCCACAGGGCCATCAGGGTTCGGGCGCTCACACTCGGACAATCCATTCGATTCATGTGGGGGTTCCGGTTTTCGGAGCTCTAGCTTAACTCCAAACACCCTACCATGTTATACAAGGAAAAATGTAGGACGTTTAGGTAATTTGGGGTCCAGGTAGGGTTTTTATTCCGAAACCCGGTGTCGGAAACACTTCGGCCTCGCCCAAGTCTTCTTGGAACTTGCGCTGCCGTTCCTCCTCCCGGCCCCTGAAGCAGACAGTTTCGGGGTTTTGGGGCTTCAGGGGTCTTTCGCGGTTAGGGCTTAACAGCTTAGGAGTTTTGGGCGGAGAGGTCTGCGATTCCGTTGTTAACGTACTCACTGTGAGTGGTCTTGCGGCTGTGCATAAACTTCGATCAAGTCGTGGTTAATTAGGTTCTGCATAAGACATATGAGTTTGTCCTGAACCCCAGAGGAACAATGCCGTGAGCTTGTGGTCCCCAGACTTCGGTAGGACATAGTGACTTGCAGCCCTGCATCCTGGGTATTGCATCTTGTGCAGGCACTCTGTACCGGAATACAGAACTTACCCTGCCAGAGATGTACCAAAAAGTTGCCTTTCCGATTCTTGTAATCGCAACTGTGAACCCTCGGGCTTTCAAGTTCTGACATGGACAGTCTAGCTGTCTTGCAGCTTTTGTGGCGCGACTGCAGTTCGAGACTTTACAACGCAGTCTCTAATGGCAGCCAAGCATCCCTGCCTGAACTCCATCATTTGCTCTTCGTGCCTGGAACGTGATCAGGCTAATTCTCTGAACCCAGCGCCGCCACTCCGCCGCTTCGATGTGCTTGGCTTGTAGATGGCTTCGGGGCAGGGATTAGATTAGAAATTTATGACGCAGGAAGAAGCACACTTCCCTGAAAGTCCGGAAAACTGCTACAGCTACTCACCGTTACCAGCCATCTCCGAAATCTCCTGAAGCCTTGCTAAACGAGACTCGGGAAGTGCAATCTTCAGGGTCGGGTTTGGGATTTTGGCAGGGCCGTTCCCGTCCTCTTTCGCTGAGCTGCTTCCCGATCCCTCAGCTGCTGAAGCTCTTCCTGACAGGAGTGGACTCGCTTCAGCTTGCACTTCAATTGAGCTTGGGCCGGGTGTCAATTAGTGCCGCATCACATGCGCATACGGCACCTTCCCAATGGTGTCAACACTCCATTACGGCTGACTCCTGGCTCACCAGATGGTGCTTTCGAGCACAGGCCACATTGCAAAAACCCTGTGAGTCAACTGTATGTGTGTGTAAGTGTGTATGTATATATGTGTCTGTGTGTGTGTGAGTCTGTGTGTGTGTCTGTGTGTCTGTGTATGTCTGTGCGCATATGTATGTCTTTATGTGTATGCGTATGCATGTGTGATTATGTGTGTATGTACGGTAAGGTAAAGTAAGGTAGGAAGGTCGGAAGGTGGGGAGGCCAGTGGGTGGAGGTTGGGCGGGTAGGTAAGTGGGTGGGTGGGTAGGTGAGTCGGTGGGTCGGTAGGCAATGGTCGCAGTTGGGAAGTATAGGTCGGTGGGTATGGGCAGGTCGGCCGGTCGGTCACCAGGTAGGCGTACATACTTAGAAGCAGTCACGTCCCATTTGTGTATGACTGACACATGAGCTTTGTCCAATTTTTTGGCCCTTGGTCCGCACTTGCGCCGACCTTGCGCGCACGGACAAAAATGCAAAATGCATTCGCATGAGACGAAACTCCAGGACATTCCTAGCTTCAGACCTTGCGCTTGCCCTTGGTCCGCGCTTGCGCGTACCTTGCGCGCGCGGCATTTTCGCATCATTTATCATGCTGAGATTGGGCGCCTAACAAACAGCAAAGCAAGGGTTTTCGGACGCAGCTCACATACGTACACATACACTTTGGTGCGAGCTTCAGTACACTGTCCTACCTCGCGTGCCCAAACTCAGAAGACAAGAACACCCACCCACACGCACACACACACACACACAAAACAACAAAGGAAGAAGATCAAGCAAGCTTCGGTCTCTCCAGGTGCATCCCTAAACTCAAGATAGGGATGCACCATCAACACAACTTCCATTCCTATGCAGGCGCGCGAAGAAGCTATCAGTAGCCCTGCAAGGATGCAACATCCCGGCTGCCTGAAAGCGCTGGTTCTGTTCCTGCTCCTTTGCCTTGAGAGCATCCTGCTCCTGATCACTGTGGCTTGGCAGTCGTACCGGACACTCACTTCTATAATTCATAGAGGGAGAGTTGATCTTCAAGTGGTTTTAGCCCAAAACCGACCTGGAGCCTCAACCGCCCGAGCTCGACATCTGAAGGTGTAGACAAGGAGGCTCCACCTGAGGATTGGGCCTGACGATACTGGTTGTCCAAGTTCTGCCGCATGTCCTCCATCTGGGTGACATAGGCCTTGCGGGGGGACGGGTCCAGCAGTTCAAAGTGTGAATTTTGCAGTGCCTGAGCCGATTAATGTTGCCGATCACCGGTTGAGGTAGCTGCTGAGGTGCATTTTCGGAACGAATGAAGCTCTAACAGGTACATGAGTAGTTCTCTAAATTAGGGTCCCTTTTTCTGTCCCCAACATAGTCCGGCACCCTTCTAAAACCAAAAGAGACCCTAATTTAGAGAACTACCCCATCGACTCTCCAAGCTTTCCGAGAGCTGAGAGCAGGGCCACGCGCTGCGACTCCAGCTGCTCTGCCGCGGCCGCCAGGGCATCGCGATGTGAGGCTTCCAGCTCCTGCCAGAAAGGGCTACTACTACTACTACTACTACTACTACTATCGTAACTACTCCAACTACAACTACTTCAACTCTTCCCCTCAACCACGGCATTTTGCTGAGGACGTGAATCTATCCTCAGTTTGGACGGCGTGGCGGCTGGACTCGTCTTCCAGCTTGGCCTTTAGACCTCGAAGGAAAAAGCGCAAGGCTTGGTGTGGATTTGGTTGGGAAGTGCCAGTCGGAAGGATGCCAGTGTGGCACTCCTATGAACCATGCCTGAAGACACTTTGCCAGGCAAACAAAACAGAAAGACAGGGAGAATGCACTTTAAGGAACGGTTTGTTCTGAAGACCCAAACGGCCCAGATAGGTCACTCTCGGGGTCGCGCGTAGGTTCTCAGCCTCCAGCTGCTCTATTTGCTCCTTGCGCCAGGGGCCCCTGAATCTAAAGCCGTCCGTCCCACTGCGGAGCCCTAAAAAGCATAATGTCAGTGTTTGTACTCAAACTGGTCATTGTCCGCCATCCACGGAAACTCAGCACGCTTTGCTACGCTTCACTGCCACTTGCTGTGCTATTCACAAACTCCGAAGCCGACAAAATCCACGATGCTACAGCTTCAGGGTTTCGGCGCTCACGCTCGGACAATCCAGGCTTCAGGGTTCAGGGTTCAGGGCTTTTTTCCCTTCTACGTGGGGTCTGGGCTGGTGTTGGGTAGGACCTTGGGTCTCGTTCTCAGTCGGACTCCGTCGGATGAGGTTCTTGGTTCGAGGATGGTTGGCATGAAACACTCCAAGCTGGCAGAGCATCCCCCCTAACAGGACATCATCCCTACACAATGATTCGACAAAGTAGACTGCCCAAAGCGGCAGGCGGTGCTCCAGACGTCAGTTCTGCCAGTGTAGACAACACCCTGAGCCATACTCCGGTGTCTGAAGACTTTTTTCGATCGCACGCTCTGCTGTGTGAGGTTCAAGGTTCGCTGTCGGCTTCGTGAAACATCTTTATGGGCTGCTTCCTGCTGCTTCTTTTCCGCAGGGATGGATGAGCGGTGGATATCGATATGATATTCACCTCCGATAGAAACGGCAAGGTTGACGGAAGCCTTCCGTAAAGAAACGCTTAAAACGACGTGTTTGGCAGCCGGCCTAGGCATTAGCCCAACTGTACGCAGGCACGTAGCCTGGCACTATTCGCATAAGTGGTACCAGGTTACAACAAATGGCATTCTACAGTAAGGCGGTAAATTTGTACGACGGATCTACAAAACACAATCAAGTCAGCGATACCGGTATCAAGGCAAGATAGATACCGGCTTTGATGGCCCATTCCATTATACTTTTATAGCCTGTAGGTGTCATGAGGAACCCTAAGTTATATGGGCAATTGTTCAGGCTTCTGTACTAGAGCCTGAACCCCTTTCGTTTGAAATCGGCCTATGCCACGAGGCGCACTCTGCAGGTGCTATTAGCCCACAGGGCCCACATGTCCAAAGAATCACCCCAGCTCCTTCTTCTAGTCAGGGTTTTTTTTTAGGGTACCTATATAGTACTTCTCAATGGACGCTGCAAAGGCACCATGCAGTGTGGCGACAGCACTTTCTTTTGAACCCGTGCTGTCATTCGACGGAAGGAATGCCAAAAAGGCCGTGCTCGACACAAGCCGTCAAGGAACGAGTATCGACGTACCTGTTACCCACTCAGTGGGAACGCAACTCAAACTGAGAAGTATGCTATATCACGTTCAGCGTACATGACTGGTGTTCCGGGGCCAGCTGAAACCCTAACCCTATGATTCCTGAACCCTACACCCTAATGCACCATGTCTCTGCCGGCCCCTAGATGTTGAGACGACCACTGGCCGGGCTTGCCAGTTCGGCATGACAAGCGGCCGTCCTGGTCCTAAGGCTCCGTTGCCAAAATCATGGGTTTAGGGAACCCCAAACCCTCCTAGACTCTAAACCTTCAAAATGCCCGGAGCTTATTTTGGACTGTAGACTCTAAGCCTTCTGATATTATGGCTGTTCTTCTAGGGCTTAGACCTCCTAACTTCGCACTCGCCTTATCAACCTCAAGACTCATACCCTCCTGCACAACGACCGTCAATCGAATGCCAGCTAAGTTAACGAACTAGCACTTACTCAAGTTATGCGCAACCGAAAGCAATAGCATTCGACGAGGACTTGTGGGAATGACAGCAGCCTGACTGCAACCACCCCGCCGCCCTGTGTACTTTGGCCTGACCCATCTGCCCCATATCTTCTTTGAGCAGATAACCATATTGAGAGGTGCTGAGCCGAGCTCAGAACCCTACCTCCATACGGGAAACTCAAGCTCTGCCGCAGAAGCATGCAGGTGGCGTGTAGTTGTCCGCAGCCTCGCGCAAGTGGAGAACAATCTTTTGAGCAGATGGCCGCTGCTGATGGCTGACATGCCAACTTTCAGCCATCACCCCCCGCAGTGTGGCATGGCACTCAGCAACATTTGGCCTCGGTTCCTTGCCCAAGGAGAACTCTCTCAAAACAACTTCAGGATCTTTGGATATCTCGTGGAAAGGGTGCCGTCCGGAGCTCATGAAGAACATGATGAGGCCAAAGGCATAGATGTCCACCTTCTCGTTGTATTGCTGATGCCTGACGACTTCGGGCGCCATGTATAGCCAACTGCCAACTCCACCGGTCATGATGTACACGTCACCGACCACGGCTGCCATCATCTTCGAGATGCCTAGGTCTGCTATCTTCACTTCGCCGTGTCTCGTCAGCAACAGGTTGAGCGGCTTCAGGTCCCGATGAACGATGGGCTCCTCTCGGGTGTGCAGAAAGCTGAGCCCACGTGCAACCGCCAAGCTCCACTCCAAAACTTGATGGAATTGCGGTCGCCAGGTGGGCGTTTGGTGCTTCTTGCGCATGGCCATGAAGTGTCGCTCCAGATCTCCACCAGGCATGTACTCTGTCACGCACATGACAGGAGAGTCCCTATCCAAGCAGGCTCCGATGAAGAGGACCAAGTCTGGGTGCCGCAGGGAAGAGAGGAGCTCTATCTCGTGCAGCAACTCTTCCAAAAGATCCTGGTTCACCTCCGAGGCATGGAGTGGACGTGATGCGGTTAAATCATACTTCTGCTTGGAACTCTTTCGCTGTGGTTCGTCAGACTTATCGTAAGTCTCCGGGACCTCAACGCATTTCATCACAACATCTGTACCTTTCCATGTAGCCAGGTAAAGTGTACTCTTAAGGGTACGGCTGAGCTCTTTCTGCATCTCGAGCTCGCTTCGACGAAGCTTCCAGCGAGCCTCCGCCGCCCTCCCAAGGAGCTTGCTTCTGCGACCCGGTCTCCTTCCGGAGTCCTCTGTGGACAGCGAATTCTTCGTGTGCACCGGAAGGTCGACGACTTCCACATCCTTGGTCTCGCTCGTCTCAGCGATTCGAGACTGCTGCATGCGGAGATGATCCGCGTCGCTGAGGACTGGCAGCGCATTCACGGAGATTTGGCTGCTCTGACGGGAGGGTACCTCCTCCAACCCCACCTCACTGCTCTGGCTCGCCTCGGCGACGCCGGGATCTTCTATGTGGGCAGCCTTCGGACTCGGCGAGCTTTCCACGCAGCACCAGAACATGGGCTCTATGAGTCTTTGAGGATGGGACAAGGAAGCGAAGTGGCCTGTTCCTGTGGATTTCTATGCTGGTGCACGTGCAGGGGCCTGCGCAGCTGATGCTGACCAACACAATGGTTACTGACTATAACTATGATGAGTGCTTGAGCCACAAGGAACCACAAGCTAGGGAATCAAAGTTTGCTTGCGACCACGTCTGGTTCTCTCTTCCCCTGTCTTGGCCATGCGCTGCATGGATTACCGTCAGACCAAAGACAACACTGGATTCGCTGGACCCAACACAACCCAATTCTCAAACCAGGCTTGCAAACTGTGCTCTTGCCGTTGCTTGTTTGAGGGGGCCCTTCGGGGGCTCGGGGGCATGGTTACCGTAATCAGGACCTATAGTAAATAATAAGGTTTCCTTAGTACCATCTACAGTAAATCAGACGTTTTCCCTATGACCCTAAACCCTAAACCCCTAAACCCTCAACCCTTAACCCCTAAATTTAAACCCCAAACCCTTAACCCATCATCTTCTCCCAAGAGCCCCTGAGCTCCTTGAGCTGCGCCTCGCTCCGCTGGAACTCGCTGGCCTTCTGTGTTCTCAGGTCAGATCGAAATCCCCATGGACTTCGACAGCGTCTACTATATTATCTCTGTATATATTTATATATATATATATATATACAAAAAAAGCACACATACATACTAACAACGCGAATACACATACATATACATATGCAGATGCATACACATTACAATTCGAAGACGACGCCCTTGTTTAAGGGGTCCCGCGCCTGCCGCTGGAGATCAGCTCCCTGGGTCTCCGCATCCTGCTTGAACTTGGCCACCTCAACTTCATGCTGCGTCTGCAGCTGCTCCTCAGCATCTTTGGCCGAGGTGAGCTGCGACCGGAGCTGGCGCAGCTCCTCGTTGTGCTGCTTCTGTATGGCCGCTTTCTCCTCCAGCCATGCCTTCTCCGCCTCCTGCCGGAGGTCCTCGGCTCGTTTCCGCTCTTCCTCGGCGGCTGCGAGCTTCGCCTGCTCCAGCTTCTGTCGCTCTTCTTCCAGTCGACGCTCCTCGGCCTCCTTGGCAAGGCGGATCTTCTCTTCCTCCAATCGCCTCCTCTCTTCCTCCTCCTCTCTCTGCAACCGCTCCTGTTCCTCCTTCTCGCGCTGCTCCTGCTCTCGCCGCTGCCGCTCCTGCTCCTCCCGCGAGACCCGCAGCTTCTCCAGCCTCTGTCGCTCAGCTTCAGCCTCCCGCTCGTCCTCCGAGTCCACCTCGCCGTCTTCCGTGGCGGCCCCGGGGTGGGCCGCGATGTAGGCCCGGAAGAGTCGGCTGCGCTTCCGCTGCCCGGGTTTCATGCGGTTCCAGAGGTGGACGCGTGCCAAATACCTGCGCCAACAAGCTTACGGCTTACAGTAACCGACGCGCCATGAACGGCCGAAAGTTGAATCCTTCAGGTCCGTGCCTGCGAACAACTGCCTGGACGAGGATTGCCTTGCTTCGGATCATGACGAAGATGGTGCGGAAGATGTAGACGCGCCAGGCACGCTGCAGACAGGGGGTCAAGCATGAAACATATGTGCACTACAGCTTCAAAGAGATGCAACGAACTGCAGTCCACCTGGATCTTCTTGGCTGAGTTTCCAAGCATCGCCATCCGCATGCCTGGCATCCGCATGCAACCACAACAGCAAAAAAGGGGGGGTGCATTGAAGGCAAGTGATCGTGCGACATGTTGGGTGCACTCCGGGGCGCCCCGGCTTTTTCGGCCCGCTTGGACTTGGCCTGGACCTGCTCGGCAAGACAAGTTCGGGCCCTGGCTTCATCCATGGATGATCGTAGCTTGCGAAGTGCGCCGGGCTGTGCCGTGTGCATCCGGGCCCCAGGTCACAGTGAGGTCTCTTCAAAGGGGGAGAGCACCCAGCTCCAGCTTCGAAGGGAAAGTAGTCAATACCCGGTACACGCCGAGTCAGCTCAACTTCTCGGATTCCTGCCATGCCGCCGCTTTCAGCACCAGCACTCGGAGCACCCTGCCAGAAGGCACGTCGCTGCGACGAGGTCGCACGGAGGCAGAGCTGGCAGAGGTCGCCATCGGCAAGACGCACCCAGCCGAGACCTGCCGGTGCACCGGCAGCGGAGATCGGCTCAGTGCCGTGGCCACGAACGAGGAGCCAACAACTCTCCACCGGCTGACCGCAGCGCCCACAGACCGGTGCATGGCTCCGCTTCTTGGACTTCGCATAGCGCGAGGCTTTCGGCACTGGCATGGTGGCAGGGCAAACGTTGACCGAATCGAAGCAGGCGGCGAAGTCGTCGAAGAGAATCCAAAAAGATCCATCCTGCTGTCCCCTGTCTAGCCTGTGCCCGCCACGTTGGCATATGTCTTGCGCTACATGAGAGTGGAGCTTCCAAGCATCGGAGCCTCGCGACCAACGACCCTTCCATTCCTCCTTGCCCCATGGATTACGGAGCCGAATAAATCGCAAGCCATGTACTTCTTGAACCTCCAACACTGAATATGCATGGCCTTCGATGAGGCCATCCTCCCGGCGTCGTTCAGTCATGCCCCCTTTGGATATGGAAGCAGCTAGGAGGAAGTTCGCCTGTTCGTAGTATGCCAGGCGTAGAAAGAACTGCTCTAGAGGAAGCGTCCGGTTTGTGATTTCCAGTGCGGCACCTTTGACATGCGATTTCGACCAGATGGGCGTCTTGAAACGAAGCTTCCTGCAGGGCTTTCGTGAGAGTCTGGCAGCAACTCTTCATCTCGACAGCTCTCACTAGAGGTCCGAGGCAAGACCTGCCGTTGCCTTGTGCGTCGAGACGGGCTTAGGGTGGCTGTGGTCTAGTATTGTCGGAACCCGAGTACCAATATCCCAACTGCACACCTTTGCTACCTAACCTTTTTGCACAGGCTTGTGTCAATCCCGCCTGGAGGTGTCGCACCTGTTCTCTGAACACCCCCAAACCCTGAACCTGACGCTCGGCCCACCTCCACTGCGCTCCTTCCCGCTGCCACCGGAGTTGCTCGCGTTGCCCCGTCAGCGCTTGGAAGGCGAGCTCCGGAACCCCGCCTCTGCACATACTATAGTAATTATACTGTAATTAAACTATAATACACAAAATAAAATAATACAAAAGTATACTATCGTATACTATATTACACTATCGAACACTATATTGTACCGTATTATACTATACTATATTATACGATACTGTAGATACTATAATATAAATACTACATTCCAAGCTCTGCTGCTCAGGATTGAAACGAAAAGCTTCACGCTGAGTGAAGAGCTCAGCCCGGATGGATTTGTAAACTGAAAAAGGCAATGCAGCTTCGTCAAGACACACATTTGCAGAACTTGTATTCGCTCACTTCTGTGCTCAGTTGCTAATTATGTATTTCCAGGGCCCTGTTCCAAATATCCTTCAATCCATCAACGAAGTGTCGTCGCCTGGAAGCCCTACAGGCGAATGAACATGATGTGCAGACCACGCAAAGGCTAGATTCGCCAGCAGCCCTTCAATTCAGCTGTCAAGATAAACATCGAGTCTAGAGGTACGACGACTGTAGTGATCATCGGCGGTTAATATTGCAAGCAACGACTTTTTTGTTCAATCCTACGACGCTGAAGATCAGGTCGCCTTCCAAAGCGCCGTAGGACCCAGCCAGCTTGGCAAAGGCTTTCCTAGGATTTGGTTCTTGAATGGTCTGGACTCTCGCAACTCAAACTCTTGAAAGTTTTACAGCTTTGACACTGTCGAGGCGGTATCGACTAACACACCCGCTGAAGGAAGGCTTAGATGTAGGTGACAGGTCCAACTATACCAGGCTGAAGTGGGGTTAGTTTAGTTCTTGAAGGTTTTGGGCTGTGTCACTCATGTGGGTTTCACGGTTATCCAAAGCCGCTCGTGCCAGCAATGCCTCATCTAATCAGCACACAGGTGCAAAATGCACGTATTTCAACTTTTGTCCTTGCCATCGCGTTCTCGCTGGCTCCTTCTGGTTCTTTCTGTTGCACAGGGCTAGATGTATCCCCTGCCCAGAGGGCTTTCAAAAGCTTTAAGTCTCGAAGCCCCAGAACCCATCTCTTCTGCCAAGCTGCTCCAGGAGCAGGGACCAGACTTCGCCTTCCACAGGTTGTGAAAAACACGGCTTGTCCCCTGCAAGGAAGGTGCCAGGCCCGGCCCAGAAAGGCGAGGAGAAGCAGGGCACCAGATCATCGATCTCAATCGCTCGCCAACCTTACCGCAAGGCCGATCTCACAGCACCGACCTACCATCAAAACGGACATAAATTCATAAACGTACCTGTATGTTTGAGTTTAATAAAGGCCAGACAGGTATACGCATAATCATGTGACCATTAGTATCGAGACGGCTAGAAACAAGACAAAGCAGAATGCCAGCTGCGACCGAGGATGCCGGACTCGGTGTGGTAAAGCTGAACCACATACCGCCCATCTGCCGACAGAGTTGAAGGTTCAAGCAGCATCTCTACATGACCCGGGAAATCTGCGACACAGGCCAAGGCCCCGATGAGCCAGCAGTTGCCCAGGGAGCCTTGCCGCACGTTGCTTGAATATTCTCGGGAGGAGCCGGCGGCGGAATGCCCGAAGAGAGTTATCCGGCCCTGCCCGCGAATGTTGCTCACACGAGTCCATGCGATGTCCACCGGAGGCAACCGTCGGGCTGGACCCAGCGATGCCTTTGTTTTCAATCACTTCTTTATCATAGGGGTACACACTTTTTTTTGCCCCAACTCCCGAGACTCCGGCCCACAACAGAACCGGAAATACCTAACAACCTACGGCTTGCATCCCCTGAAACCCGAAAAGAATACGGTTAGCTGCTCCGAGGATGCTTTGTTCGGAGGAAATGCATCGTCTACGAAACGGTGGACAGGCTCGCAGTAGACGAAGTTGCTCCTGAACAACTGTCTGGTTCTTAGTAGGGAATGGGGGGATGGTTTATGGAGACGATTATTGGGGAGAATATAGGGGCTACCATAGGGATCCATTCTCCCATTCCCGACTAAGAACCGACAGATAACTCCCGGCACATGCGCGACGACATTCCGTTCCCCCCAACTCTTCGGACCCAGCACGGAGCGTATAGCGTGAGACCAGCACCTCAAACAAATATTGAAGTTGACCAAAATCTTTCAGCCTCAGCATTCCAAAATGCATAAACCCCCCTACGATAGTACTACCACAACCCTGTGAAAAGGGGCAAACTGCGACTTAAGCTCAGCCCCACTCGGCCCTGGACCGCGTCCTCGGTCGTCTGCGTCTGTCCACAATGCCTTGGAGTCGCCACTTCCTTGATCTGCAGAACATACTTCCGAGGGCGTCGTTAGGGCGGTTTACTTCCGAGGGCGTTGGGGCGGTGTTTAGGGGACCGTTTTTGGGCTTGTTGAAATTAATAAAGTTAAGTTGCGGAAGCCAAAATGAAGCGGTGGAGGGTGTGTTATGAGTCTCTTGAATATGGCTGTGGAGAACTTCCACTGAGTTAGTATAAGATATAAAAGCAAGCCAGGGCTCTATAGACTCTATAGACTCTGGAGGGCTTGAAAATCTTTCTACAAAGCTTTAAGAAACTTACTTTCGGCGCTCACACTCGGACAACCCAGCCGAGGCATGTGGTTCGAGTTCTGCTCAGCGAAACAACACTACTTGGGAGTGGTCAGATAGTAGCAAAACAACCTATAGAACTGGGAGTTTCCGAAAATTCTAAGGATCCTACTATTTAGGGCACTATATTAGGGTCCCCTATTTTCGGAAACTCCCAACTCAACGCCGTCCCTCCACTCCCTCTCAAGATCCGCAGGTCTGCCTCACAGAAAGTTCCAAGAACAGGATAGGGGTTTATAGGGTTTTACAGGGGTCGAAGGGCACCAGGGAACCTGAAATTACCAACATACCATAACCATTGCCTCCGGCAACAGTTCTGGTACTAACACTAACGTACCATAACTGGGTTGTACAAAAGTGCTGTAAGGCATTACGGAACGTACAATGAGGAAACCCAATTATTTCCGCATATGCTATGAAAACAAAGAGGACGCACTGTTCTTAGCAACATTCCATGCAATGCTCTAAGAAGAACCCAGGATCAGGTCCACCAATCCACAGCCTCGGCTTGGAAGTACCAGGGGGCTGCCTCTTACTACTTAAAAGATGATGTTGTTGTTTTTTGCTTTTGGAGGGGGTTGGTTATGCAGGCTTCTATGGTAGCTTTCGGGAGCATCCCACTTCATTGATTCAGTGTTTCGGGGCTCAGGGTCTAAACTCTAAATCTACAAATTACACCCTAAACCCTGGCCCTAACCCCTAATTGAGGCTCTGCAGGCACGAGCTCTCCGAGAAGATCTCGCTCATGCTTGCTGCAAAGGTTGAGGTGCTGGACCAAGATGGCTGATATTGGGGTTACGCTCTCGCAACTCGGACAAGCCAGACGAGATCTCTTGGTCTGGTACGACTGCATGCTACGGCAGGGTGAAAATCGAGGCTCAGTTGTAAGGCTTAAGATCCAGGAAAACAGGGCTTAGGGGGGGGGGTGCTCTACTTCTCATTCCGGGTGCACTGTACAAACTCTTGCTCGTAAATCTTCGAAGCGGTTACTAGAGCTGAATCTCTCACTCGGTCATCATGCAGACAAGGTGCTCACATGCAAGCTGAGCATTTCAGTTCCAGAAGACGATGCTGGGCGAAACCGGCTTCATGCATCTTGATCCGAAATAGACGGCCCGCAGATGACGAAGAGGCGTTTCCGATAACTCTACTCATGGACTCGCTGCGGCCCGTACAGGCGGGACTCGGAGTTTCCGAAAATAGGGGGCCCTAGTATAGTACCCTAAATCGTAGGATCCTTCTCATAAGGACCCCAAAATAAGGTACCCCTATTTTCGGAAACTCCCAAGTAGGCAGCAAAAGCAGCATAGCAGGGCTTCCCAAGCCCACTGGCCTTCGATCGTTTCATAGGCCACCTGCTTGAAGAAGACCTGCTCATATATATATATATATATGTGTGTGTGTACATGTAAATATTCATTTTTATATATTTGTATAGGGGCCTTAATAATTAGAATAGGGTTTTGGAACTATTATACTACAATTATACCGAATTACAAGGAACCCCCAAAACAATATAGGTAATTGTTAAGGCCCCTATATTAAAGTGCGACTCTCCCAGCTTGTGCGGACCGGGCAAGGAGTAAGCCTTCGCATTGGCACAGGAACCACGACTCCATGTGTACTCAGTGGCAAAGGAGTGCTCGAGGAGTTTTGTTGCAGAGGGTTTTCTGGGCCATGTTGGGGCAGTCCGATTTGGGCAAGCATATTCAAGAGTTTGTCTAAGCCTTATAAACCCCGAAGGACTTTAAACAAACTCTAAATCCCAGACTCTGGACCCGGTTGTACATGCCACACCAAAACCAAAACCTTGACCCTCAACTATGCAGCCCCGGGCGCCGTGGTCTTGCCAATGGCGTACAAGGGCATGCTGGCAGGCCACTTCAACTCCTCGCCATTCTCCCCAGAGGCAGGGTTCAAAACAGTCTTTATAGTAGCCAAACAGTCACCTTCTGTTCTGAACCTCTATGGGCCTGTGGGGCTCTACAAGCTTCTGTTGGCGGCAGGCTCAAGATTTTGCTGCAAGGATTCCAATACCAGCTGGAAACCCAAAACTTCCATCTGATCACCAGGACGGGCACTTCAAGCAGTTCCAAACAAACTGCAGCCAGACACACTGCTGGATCACTGTCACAGGCCCTGCGTGACCCCGGAACCTCAAACACTAAACCCAGTATGCCCTGAACCCCCAAACTCACAACATGCTAAAGCCAACAGTCTAAGCGCGGATGACCTCAAAAAGCCTTCCAGTAACCTGCTTAACCTGACCAGGTGCAGCTCGTTTGCCTTGGAAAGCTGCGCCAGAGACTCTTTGAGGCCTGAGCACTGTTGATCAAGCAATCCTTGCGAAGTGTTCAGGTGGCGGATGTCACGGATCATATCAAAAGGTTTGGGGCTCTCATGCCATGACTATCGTTGAAACGGCTGACAGCACTCAGGTGACTCTCGCCAGTTTCCGCCTTAGAAGGCCAAGCACGAACCTCGGCCCTGATCCTGCTTCGTCTTTGTCTTTGGCCGAAGATTCAGAGAAAGGTCAACTAATTACCCCGCAGGACGTGAGTGCTCAGAGGAAATCCCCTTTCTTTCCCTCAGTGGCCGGAAATTGTGCCTCGTTTGCATGAATCTGAAGCACGCTAATGGGCGATTCCGCGTGAGACGCTCAGATGAGTTGGCCCCCTCACAGATTCCTAAATTATCATGAAGCGTGAACTCCATGTCGCGAATGCGATGGATGTGGCGTCGCACCTGGAACGACGTGGATGGAGGCGACCCGACCTAACCCCTTAAGATCAGCAAAGTCTCGTGCAAAAAAGATGCTGATCACACAGACCGAAAATACAGATCACAAGCAAGGATCACCCATGTCACCTTTCTAACTATAGTATAATGGGCCCCAAAACCCTATTCTAATTATTAAGGCCCCCCATACTAAACTTTCTAGTGATGGCATGCTGCTATCCCTTCCCTGAGACTGCTGCAAGCATCCAGCGGCAGCTTTCCAAATCTTTCCCGCTCCTCCTTGGGGCGAGGGCAATGCCACAGAATCCAGCTACCCATAGGCCCCAAAGTAGTTCCTTTTTGGGGTTCATAATTAGAATTCTATAAGGTAATCCCAAAAAGGAACTACTTTGGGGCCTGTGGGTATACTGAAATTAGAATAGGGTCTTGGGGGTGCCTTATCAAAACTATAGTATAATATGCCGCCAAACTACATTTTCTGGAGCCTGCAGCCCTGAAGGCTGTCCCTTAGCCTTCTTGCAGTCTATCGCCTGGCTGGTTTCAGATTCCACCCTGAGCCTATATCTTCAACTGGGCGGAAAGACACCTACACTGAACAAAGCCGTTGCATGTCCAGACGTTCGAAGCTGCGCTGAGTTTCGGGCTGACTTGAAGATGATACTCAGAAACTCCTCTGCGCTCTTGGAGGAAAACTCATCCAGACTCCATTCTCGGGGTTCGGTTTCTCGGTTTCTGGTGCCAGCAGCGCTCGGGCGGTTCATTGGGCGACAAACCCCCTAAAGGAAAGGTACACGGCAGACGATGTCACTGACATGAGTGGCACGGTTGAGGGCTTCAGCTGTCGGATCCTCACGAGCTCATGCAATTCTTGTGTAAGGGCATAGCCTGAAAGTACAGAAAAATATCTCAATCGCACATCACGATGACGTTCTCTATTGGCGACTCTTTAAAGCGAGTTCCGATTACGGTATTGTTGATATGAGTATTCGTTCTTTTTTGGCTGTTGTACTAATAACTATTCCTATTAAAATCATCGTTGCTGGTATTATTCCTTTGATTTTTGCTGCTATGAAGAATTGCATTGTTATGATTATCTGACTCTTGCCGCAAACGCTCCTGTAAGCAATTAGTAAGCAACCCACCCTATCTAAAAGCGGCTCAACATCCAACGATGTCCCAGCACTGGCCCACAACTCTGCCACCTTCCAGCAAGACTTGTGAAGGCTCCTCCGGGCCATGGTATTCTTGTTTCAGAGGCATGGAAGTCTCGGACATGGTTCCGATTTCAGGATCATCTTGGTTGCCCAGGGCTCGGGGGCTTTGGGTGGCTTAGGTTAGGACGGTTAGGGCTGCAAATGACTGTAAGTGTAACTACAGCATCTGCCTCAAGGCCTCAAGGAACTGAACTGGTCAGATAGATGGCTGGAATAGGGGCAGGTTGCCCTGGCACGCGTGAAACGACTTATAACTCTAGGCCATGTTGAAGTGCAGAGAGCTTCCAGGCAGCTTCACCGGCAGCCACTGCCATGCCCAGTGCAACAACGTCCCAGCTGGCCTGTGATCCCCAACCCAACCCACATGAAGTGTCAACAAGACAAGCTCGTCCTGCATGGGTAGCCGGCCCGCTGCACGTGCAGAGCTTCCTGGGGATGCAGAAGGACTCTTTTGTGGATCATCCGGATGCAAGGCTGTACCTGCCGAGCTTGCTGAATGAAGTTTGTAAGTCTCAGTGCCTCGCTTGCCAAATCTCTCTTCCCCGAAGCCCAAAGCTCTAAACCCTAAGCCCCCAATCTTAAATCCCAAACCTGGAAAGCCGTACATTCGGCTCTAGGGTATACCCAATCAGCCCAGGATCGATCACGCCGCCCGAACGCAGCTGCTCGACCACCAGCAGTCGCTCCAGGCGATCTGCGCGTCTTGAGCTCGGCTTTTGGCTCAGGGTGTTTTGTCTTTTTAATTTTCGGTTTGTTTTAAAGCTCACACTCGGCGAGACAAGGCGAGGTCTGCAGACGACCAGTGAATACTCTAGACAGGACGTATAACCCATCTGGTGCGTTAGGGATTGAAGGCTGCGGGCTGAAGGTTTTGGGTCGCCGGGGTCCTGCACTCAGACGAGAATTCCGAAGCCGGATGGGGTACAGATAAGCCAAGCACTCCATGTATGCGCGGCAGTGTATTATGAAGGCCAGGTTCAATAATGCTCTTTAAAAAAGCACTGAATCAAAACCAGGCTCAATTTTTAGCTCTCGCGCTCGACTGATTAAACCCGCCTGGTAGCTTCTCTGGGTTGGGCTTGACACACCGGACCTGGAAAAGATGGGAAGATCAAAGAGCTGAGGTCAAGGCACAGTCTTTTCAATTGCACTCTTCGACTAGTTCCACTGGTTTAGATGCTATTGTGGAGTGCCTTCTGAGGTTTAGTTAGTCTGATAAAGGTGATTTTCAGTAATCATCGGATCAGGGAACCAACCCTGTGTCTGACAGGCCCCTTGCGCGAGCGAGAGGGAGAGATCATGATAATACCATAGGCAAGTTGCCTTCTGATTTCGGCCCTCGGCATCATATGCGCATTTGCAGCTGCCTCGACCACCTGATATCCTTGAGAACCCAGTTTTCGAGTTCCTCTTTTGCAGAGCCTGTGCTGATAGTTGTCCTTGCAGAGCGGTCTTCAACTCATCATGACTATTAGTCATTCGGGGCTTTCGGGTTGCCCGCTGTTGAGCGGATGCAGCTTTCCTGCTGAGTATGTAGACTCATATGGAGCTCCCCAATTGCACCATGCTGCCCAACGAATCGCCTGGACATACCAAACCCTATTATAAACCCTAAACCCCGTTGTAGATGAAGCCGACACCCTGTGCGCTACTCGGGGCATGGCAAAATGTGGCCCGGCCACTTTCATCTTCCCCACCTCAGCTCTGAGGGGCGGCTTCCATTGGGGGACGTTACGGGACGCTCGGATTTGGGGGACTGGGCTGGGTTTGGACTCAGCCCGGAGCGTCGGGCTTTGATGGATCTTCTGGCACTTTGAGTTTGGGTTGAAAGGGCTAGAGGTGTCTTTCAAGAAATTGGGCACAACCGTTTCTTTGCTTTTTGCGCCAGGACTTGCCGCTTTTTTGCTGGACCGGCAAACCCCTTACTTCCAAACAATAGCGGTCCGCATTACTGTGAGTCCCTGAGTCCCAACGTAACAAATCATGCGAAGGCCTTGGAACGGCTAGCTAGAGAAAGAGATAGATCTTGCGGTCGAGCGGCCAGGCTTTCCAGCTGACCTTGCGCTTGGGAGTTTCTCTGCGATTCACGGTAGTTTGGGTCGCTTTGGCAAAGCCACCCCAGGCGCCTTATTGCAGTAATAGCCCGCGCAATGTCACCGCAGAAAGCCCGAAGCCCGTCCGAAGTCCATGCCCACAAAGGCCCTGAAACCTCAAACCAGAAAGGCCCCTCAGCCGACATGCCGGATATCATGCAGCCAAAGACACTCTTGAAGTCCGTTGCTACCTAAAGAAAAACCAGGCTCTTCTTGGAAGGTGTGGAGACTGCCGGGACGTGGACTCGGGGCTAGGGGCCCCAAAAAAACCCATCTTCCCGGCTACAGTGGTACTAGTACTAGTAGTAGTAGTAGTAGTAGTACTAGTAGTAGTAGTAGTAGTAGTAGTAGTATAGTTTTTTGTCACCTACTTGGCACACACAAGGCAGCTCCGCAGGGTTGACGGTCCGAGAGAGAGTATAGTAGTAGTTTTGTCACTCGCTTGGCACATCGTATAGTAGTAGTAGTAGTAGCAGTAGTCGTAGCAGTAGCAGTAGCAGTAGCAGTAGCAGTAGTAGTAGTAGTAGTAGTAGTAGTAGTAATAGCAGTAGTATCAATCGAAAGGGCCCCAATTTGGGAACATCCGATAACAGGATTGTTGCAAGTACAGCCAACAAGAATGCGAACAGCAGCCATAGCGCTAGTAGGAGGACTCGGTTGTTGATGCGCCTGTCGTGAACTAGCCTAGCTGGCTTCATTCAGCTTCGCACGGTATGCAAATGTAGAGCTGAAGAGCACGCCCTCATCTAAACTCGCTGCAGTTTGCGACGAAACTGACCCGCTTGTCAGAACTACCTGGCGCAGAATCTCTGCTGACGTGGCTGCGTCTTCAATGGAAAACATGGAACCATTCAAATAGGAACTGCACTATCAGCAATGCTTTCTGTTGGCAATGTGACATGGTTGTAGAAGGTCTCGGCCCTCATCCCTCACGCCTTGGCCCCTTCTTTCCAAGCTGCGGTGTGAGGCTTCAAGGTCTTCGCGCGACCACCCGCCTGCAGCTGAGGTTTTGCCCCCGTCTGTTCTGTCGAAGCCCACGCCCACGGTGAAAAGAACCTCAGTTCCTGGATTTGGGGCCCTGCCCTAGGGTCGAGACTCCACGTGCGTCTCCTCAATGTTCGAAGCTACAGAGATATTGGGGGGCCCCCAAGGATGCAAGGATACTTCTTTAACGGCAAGTCAAATTACGTAGGTCTCGCGAGAAACTGCCAGTCTGTGCGGCGAACGTAGCCCAACAACCCAACCCCCAGAACACGTATGGATGCCTGGGCCAAGAGTGTCAAGGAGCCCTAATACCCCTAAGACAAATCTCCGAGTGAACAATCTACGATTGTGTCGGAGCCTACCCACCCAGATCTGACGAGATGTTCAAAGATCCTCAAATCAGAAGCTCAAGCCCTCACCCGAAGTCCTACAAATCCCTCTAGGCACCCTGTTAATATTAGTACGGTACAGTACTTTGCATTAGTAAACCAACACCGAATATGTCCTGTAATCCTCAGGCATTCACTCCGCGGGGCGCTGGCTGCGAAGGAGATTTTGCCTGATGTGAGCAGCGTGAGATTCGGGGCTCTGACGTGCAAAGACTCGAAACTGTCAAGGCAATGCGCAGCAAATCGCAGATTCATCGTGCCAGCTCTCAGGGGCGTTTCCAGGACTCAAGAAACTCTTGAAGCCCAAGCCTTCCGCTGGAATCTTACGTGCTGCTTCCAAAGGCAGGTAAAGCAGCAAACTGCAAACCCTCAACCCTGGAGCAACACACCCGGAACCCTATCCGACAGACTCTTCTGGGCCCGTGCAACAGCTTGCAGTCAAACTGAGCTGGCGACATCCGCGGTGACGGTTCGTTCCAGCAAGCTGCGAACGAATTGGCTGGAGGAGCCCTCAATGGCTTGCCTCAGCACGACTGGAGTCTGAAAGTTCGCGGCTTATGGAGTCCTCATTTGAACAGCCCTTTCGCACAAGGGTCTGTGTTGGGGTTCCCTTCTGCAGATCGGAGGGTGATGACGATGATGTGTGTTCATGGCAAACTCAGCCACCATGATACTCACCCTCACCGTCATCACCAACATCGATGAGTTGATGAATGAAGATGGGCGCTATGATTACACATGTCCTGGCTATGGTGACTATGCTGGTAGTGGTCGTGATGGTTGTTGTTGTTGTTGGTGGCGGTGGTGGCGGTGGTGGTGGTGGTGGTGCATTCCAGTTCGAGGGTCTCGTCTGGTCGCTATCACTATCCTTTTGAATCTGTTCTGCACCCAAATGCGCATGAAGAGCATGTGGCTGGGATCGTTGCTTCAGGAGTTCGCCCAGTTCATCCATATTCTTGTCCTGCCACATGCAGCTGGAATTCTTCTGAGAAGCCCCGAGCCCTAAACCCAATATGAGGACCTCAATAGTTAGAATGGGGTTTTGGAGTAGGTTATGGGGAAACGCCAAAAAGGACTATACGGAGATTTAACTTCTAGGTCTTATCTCTGATTATTGCAAGGCCTGTGTTTCTCCCTAGGACTAATCCCAACAAACGATGCCCGAACGGCCTTGAGGGAGAATCTAGCCATCAGGCGTCTAATGTAGGGGCCTCAATTGTCAGAAAGGGGTCTTGGGCATCTATCTCTCTCTGTCGCTGATTCCTAACTAACGGTCTACCATATGCATAGGAACTATAAGGGGGTCCTTTTGTGGATTATTCATGCCACTGTCATCGCCCATGGAAACCCTCCACTTCTGAAGTGCACGCAAGAGACATAAATCGTAATTCCTAATCCCTGTGCCCGCATAGGCGGGACCCCCATAATAGCAATGAAAAGCATCATAACCATGATCATAATCATACTGAACACCAGGCTTATCATAAAAGCCCTTCGTCTCGAAGCCCGAAGCCCCAGCAGGACGACAGCAAGACCCTTCGAAGCCCCAGCCCATTGAAGCTCCCAGGCGAGTCCATGAAGTTGGAGGCGTCGTAGGACACCGGGCCAGCGAAGTGGATAATCGTGAAGTTCATGGGTTTCCGCGGCCTTGCGAGCTTCATCGGCATGCTCCCGACTGCCGGGATGCATGTCGGAGGGACTGTAGGCGTGTCGGCTATAAGCTCATTTCTTATCGTGGTTCTTTCGGCATGCAAGAAGGGTTTACAATGGCTACAAACAACGTGTGGACGGAAGGCTCCACGAGGCACCCGGCATTGATCATTTGCGTTCGATTAGGTTACAGGGTTGGGACCGGAAGCACCACGAAATCACACAAAAGAGTGCTGATTTGATGGGCTGCAGCTACTACTGCTGCTGCACCAGTGCAGCTGAAACTACTGCCGCCGCACAACAAAGACAGCCCGATCGTCATCGTCAGCTTCAGCATCAACGGTTCGACTGACCGTGCTGCGTTATTGGGTGGAGATTTTTTTTGGCCTTTTTTTTTTGTTTTTGCCTTTTTTTTTTGGGCCCTTGCTTCTCTTCTTTCTTAGGAACGGGGGGCATGGACATGGGGCTGGGACTGGGATCCCAACCCGCATCTATACATCTGTACATCTACAACTACTCTGTATATACATATATATATACAGGTATACATATATACAAATATATACCTGTTTACAGATTTTCCTCTATACCTATTTCCCCATATACATATATACATATATACATATATACATAGATACATATATACATATATACATATATACACATATACATATATATACATATATAAATATATACATATATACGTAT
>BGNK01001244.1:51673-80766 GCA_003297005.1 Symbiodinium sp. clade A Y106 | reverse complement strand
ATATATACACGTAAGTATATATATATATATACATTTATTTATGTAGTTTTTTTAAATTACTTACATGTATGTAGCACATCTCCGCACCCTCTTCTTGCCTGTCGCCCTGCAATCCGTCACCTGCTGTGACAGGCTCCAAGCAGACCACCACCAAAAAAAAAAAGAGGCCAAAAAAAAAAGCCAAAAAAAATCACACCCCCTTTGTGCTGGGCTGCAGACATTCCCACTCATATTCCGCAAAGGTATTCCGCTCCACTTACAAGCACGAGCATGCCAAGGAGATGCAGAACCCCTCACGGACGTTGGGTCACTGGATGTCGAATCTGAACCCCTTACAACATCGGGGCTTCCATGTGTGCCCACTGCACACGCGCTAGATGCATCTAGCTAGTTCATGGCGCACTCGATTTTGAAGTTCTCGTTCTTCTCGAACTGCTTCCACAACTTCTGAACCTCGGCTTTCAGAATTTGATCGGATGGGTGCACGATCCTTGTGTGAGTTGATTGGGCAGTCCTTTCACTCTCTGATTTTCCGTAACAGTGGGCAGTGCAGAAGCCAGATGAACCCGATCGCTGCCATGTCGGCGTTCCTAACTTAAAGGGCTAGCTGAAACTGGGGCCCTTGCGCTTCAGAATGTCTTTAGGATCTACATCAGGGCCCCTTCTTACCTTAAAAACTCCCATGATATGCATAAACCATCATAACCCGAAGCACGCTGAAACCCCAAACATAAACTTCAACCTTACATATCAAAAACGATAAGCCCTACTATAAACCTTAAGCCCTATGAACTGAATATAGGGGCCTCAATAAGTAGAATAGCGCATTTAATACTATAAATGTAACAAGGAGCCCTGAAAATAGTATTGGTAGTTATTAAGCCCCCTATATCATAGTACCCTTATAGTAGCCCTTATAGTATAGGACATTTATTAATTAAGGCCCCTACAGTAAGGAACCCTCAAAAGACCCCTAAAGGAACCCTTAAAGCTCCGGTCTCCGCCCGTTGCCACCGAGAGGCAAAGGACTTGTCAGCGCCCTGTCCGGACTGAACTCAAGGACTCAGGTTGTGACGCTCACGCTCGGACTCAGGTTGAGGGTTTAGGGGTTTAGGAACTCTTGGAGGCTCAATTGGTTTGAATCTATAGGGCCTAGGGGTTTGGAGCTATGCCACCTTTTTCGAATCCAGCATCGCAGGCCCAAGCAGAGCACAACTGTCTTGCATGCTTGCTTGCTAAGGGGTTGTGCCTACATGCACTCAGCTAGCAGCCCGAAAGTGTCACTCTTCGGTGACGCTTCCTGTGCAGCAGTTGCAACAAAAGCCTATCCACAGAAGAACGCCCCCGAAAGCGCACATCGCCATACCAACAGGAACAAAAGCCATCAAGTATACTTGAGGGGGACCCTTGCTCCAGTAATCCCACCTGTCGACGACCCATGTGGCTTGGCCAGAGGTCACCGTGTAAGTGCCAAACTCTCCACCAATTTCGATGTGACCGGTTAGCTCCAACTGTGGCTCGGAACTGCCCCATGCGCGGCACTCAAAATGGACATCGTTTCCACTTGGCGAAGTGATGTGCAAGGTGCGGCAATGCTCGGTGCCGTTGGTGCCCCACTCACGCAGGAAAGTGAAGCCAAATCGAGGCTCAATGGCCGTGAGGGTAAAGTTCTCTCTACCATCTATGACGACCTCACCTGTTGATGATATCTGGATGTAGAAAAAGACGATCAACAGCAGACATGTTATGAAGCCGGCCGCAAACAAGCAGCATCCGGCATACTGAAACTTCTTGCTGCAGGCAACACATCGAAGGAGGCCCTCCAGGACAGGCGGTCTGACAATGTACGGGCCGGAAAAATTAGAATAAGGCTTTAGGGTATATTATACTATAATTATGATAAGGAGACCCCCAAAATAGTATGGGTAATTATTTAGGTCCCTATATGAGCGTTGCTGAATCCCTCTCAGGACAGTTGCTTGAGCCAAAAAGAAGAAGTGAGGCTTCGCATGGAGTCTAAGGTTCAAGGCTGCTCAGCGGTTTGACGTGATGTTCTGAGAAGAAACCATACAAATGGGTGGTTGTCAAAATAGGGGTCCCTGTTTGGGTACCCTAAACATTAGGTGCCGTAGTATAATAGGGACCCAAAAAGGCACCATAATTTTGACAACCACCCAAATACTCAGGATGACAATGATGGCATCAAGACTACCCGTAGTATTTTACAATAGAAACAGCAGAGCAGACATAGGCAGCAAACTGACTTTGGGATTGTCGCATCTACTCGTGATGTTTGCCAATCCTGCAAACTGGCGTGCATTCCGCTGGGTCGGGCTAAATTGGCGGCTGAACATGACTTCTGGCTCTTCTCGAGATCCTCGGGGCCTGCACTCACAGGCAAGCTTTCAGTCTTGCTCCGATAGCTCGCGATATGCTCTTTCCCTAAACCTTAAAGGACAGACAGTCTACCACCTTACTGGTATGACAGCGGCACAAACCCAGCGGCGAGAGACCATCGCGCCTTTGGCATCCGACACTCCTCGTCCAGCAGTGTGAAAACACTCATCGACTTGGCTTGAATCAGGTCGATGATGCCCTGGCATTGCCATCGTAATTGAGTTTGTTGGTTTGCCTTGCTGTTGATATAGGATCGCTACCATGCAGCTGGTTGCCAAAATCGGACGTCAACTGGAGATTGAAGGTATTCCTGTTTAGTTTTAATCAGGCAGGTCGTCTGAAGCATGTCTGAGTCTCAGCTCAAGCAACGCCTGGTTGTCTGGGAAGTCCGAGAAATCGCAGGTGATGCCCTCCTGCTTGTACAGCTCCTGCGGCGAGTCAAGCATGTTGAGGCTTCAGTGAAGGCTTATTTGCATTTCCAATGCATGAAATTTGTACAGCCGGTCCATCTCCACTTCGAAAACGAAATGGTTGAACCTGGATTCCCAAGACTCGACTGAAAACTGCATGAGCATTCATTTATAGATGACACTGGGTGGGCAGCGTATTTCCAATTTAAACCGATCCCCTGGGCCGCATGAAGAGCAGAGTTGGTTCGGCTGCAGTGGAAGGTCGGAACTCCTGACGTCCTGTTGGTCCTGTTGGTTGTGCTTGCAAGAGACCCTCGAAAAAAGGCAACACACGCAGCAATCAGCAGATGAAGAATACACAGCAAACTAGTGGCATATCAGCTTCCATGTTGACCTTAAGGTACCTCATTACCTATCCTGCGGTCCTGCCTCTGAAGGCTTTGTCTTTCACTTGTGCCCCGTTTGTCTCCTCGACACCGGGCCGGCTTCTTTCCCACTGTCAGGCCACTTAGAATCCCATCATCCTTCTCCAACCTTTCTAAAAGGCCTGCACGCCTTGTTTTCGCTTGCGTTCTCCTTGG
This sequence comes from Symbiodinium sp. clade A Y106, assembly GCA_003297005.1. NCBI lineage: Eukaryota > Dinophyceae > Suessiales > Symbiodiniaceae > Symbiodinium > Symbiodinium sp. clade A. Next base: position 77,378 of record BGNK01001244.1, on the reverse strand, counting down.
TTTTGGTGCGTTCAATCACATTTCCGAGCGGTCTGGGGCGTGGGTGGGGGCAAAAGCCAGGGTAACTAGCACAGGCGGCGGCGTGAGCAAAATGAAGACCTGTGACACTTCAGCGCTTGCCTCAAGCTTCAATCCTTGACCCTACCTAAGTAAGGCAAGTCTGGCAACTCAGGACCACGTCCCCTTAAAACTCTATCTCACGTAAAGTCTTGCTCTGCAGCCTCTGAAAAACTGCGCTTAAAACCCAAGCGAAAACGCAGTTGGGGCCCGCGTTTACTTCAGCCTCTAGTGTCTCGCGCACATGCCTGGAGTTCATGTTTTCCTGAAATTGCGCTCTCGCTGTGGTTTCGCGCGAATCCATGTAGAACTCCTCATTCTGAAATGTGTAAAAACGAATAGGCTACAGGCGCCGTTACCAAGTTTTTGGTAGCAACTGCTGCTCTGCGGCATCTGCTGCAACCGCTCGTTGGCAAAGTTGATGCAAAGCTGCTCGAACGAGTTAACCTGGCGTGCTCAAACATCCAATCTCGAGCCACCAAGGCGGCTCGGCGATCGCAGTATACAGTCATGCTAGTCTAGTTTGTGAAGTTTGGGACCTTGAAACAACGACAGCAGGCATTGCCTTGAAATGCTCGAAGCCGAAGATGTCCAAGACTCCGATGAAGGACAACTTGGAAGTCGTGGAACCTTCTTTGCTGTGATTTCTCAGCTGCGATACATGGCGTGGGCCGAGTGCATGGGCAAGAAGTCAATTGCTGCATGTTTCGGCCTGTTCGCCCGGATGACAAGGACTCGTTGATGCGGTAGACCATGTGATTCTTGGCAGGCATGATGGGTAGAAGAGTTTGTGCGTCCGTCGTTTGCACAGATGCAAGTGGCAACTTGCACGACAGAAGAAGAAGGCACGAGGCCCGCACAAAGAGGTAAGAATAAATCATCCTGGCGAAAGACTCACGGCGTGCCTGGCAGGACAGGAGTGAGCATTGAAATTGACACTGCCACCGACCACTGATGGCCGTTGGTCATAATGCCGATCAAACTACTTCATAACACGAGCGTCATCCGCCTGCACATACCCTAACCTCCAAAAACAGCAAACCCTGTCCTTACTTTGGGCATGTTCTCATGGGCATCCTTGCTGCAATTCTTCGCAACCCTTCGCTCCAAGGCCTCGCACTGCTCACGCTCCAGAGGCGAGTCGTAGCGCTCACCTGGACGTGCAGAGTATCGGAGTCCAGACAAGGGCTTTGATAATCAGAATATGGTTTTGGCGTTTGTTGAAGTAATTTGAGTATGATCCTACACGGGATTTCGACCCCAAGCTTGGTCAGATCATCCGGCCGTTGGTGCAGAGCGCCACGAGTAATGTGTAGAAGGGCCCGTTGTCGTACCATACTTCCTTCGCTCATGGTGAGAATGAAGGCGATGATACTACAGATGATGATGGGGATGATGATACGACAAGCTTGCGTCTGTAAACAGTAGCGTCTACGTAGCAACATCGGCGGCAAGCAGATACCGAGGGCCAGACTTCCGACAGCAATGAGCTTGTGTGTAAGAGCCCTGGCACACCGGCCAATCAGCAGATAATATAGGAGCCGTAATAATTGGAGTAGGGTGTTGGTGCCCATTATACCATACTTATAATAAGGAACCCCCAAAATAGTGTAGGAAAATTATTAAGGCCCCTACATTAATCAACAGGCGGTTACAGTAGTGAGTGCTTGCGGTCCGAGGCAGGCGGACACACGCAACCACGCAAGGGCTGCCGATCTTACACGCAACACTCAAACTGTTCAGAGATCGGCTGTGCCAGCTGTGCCTCCACCGTAACTCCAAACTCAACTCAGCACTCGCCAAGAGCTAGGGCGGCCTTGCCAGAGCTGCGGGCTGTATGCCCATGATCTCGCTGACAGCCTTCCCCCAGCACCCCGACCCTTGAGTTTGGGGACTCTTGAGGGTTCGACTCTGATTCGACTTCTTGTAGTGGAATATAGTATGAGATACGATATGCTATATACTATGTACTATATAATTACTGCACACTGTATACTGTATACTATGTACTATAACATTATAACATACTTTATTATGGAAAAGCAAGACTTACCACATGTTCGTTCCAGCGAGGGCTTATTCCTCAAGGCAGGAAGCTCCACACCAAACCCCGAACTCCGAGAAGCCATGCCCTGATCAGCATGGGCTTGGATTGTGTTCCAGCGAACACTCCTCAACAGCAGGGCCTTCCATGCCCTGAACCTCAAGCCTCTCACCGAAAGCACAGCGGTATGGAAAATCAGACAAGTCAACCGCTAAACCCTTTTACCCATAAACCCTATAAACCCTAGACCCAATAACCCATAAACCCTAAGCCCTATAACCCATAAACTCTAAAATTGAAACCCATAAACCCTGTAACTCCCATAAGCCCCAAAGCATGGCTCCTTAAAGGAGGGGTTGTTCTGGTCAACTTCGAACTTCCCGGCGACCTTCACATTGCGCTCTTCCGGCTGCGGCAGCCGCAAGGATGTTCAAGGACGGGTTTGTGGGTTTAGGGTTTAGGTAACGTACTAGCGGGAGAGGAAGCGAGACAAAGAAAGAAAGGAGAGAGAGGCAAAGAGAAAACAGGCAACAAGGCAGATATGCTTGATGGTCGAAGCTTCGACTTTGCACATGTCATGGCATGCAGCTGCCGTGCAAGTGGGGAACAACTTCTCAGGGGCAGTGCATGGCGGCTCTTTAAAGCTTTCAACCACGGCCTATTGCATCTTGAGGTTGGCGCGATCGGAATGTGCCCCCGCTTTCTCAGCTAGTCTCGCTTGACGGGGATCCGGGCAACTGAACGTCCAGCTTTAGGGCGCCTATATTCGAAATATGATGGTTGGCAAACGATATAAGTCGGTATGAGATAAGAAACCATGGACGAAGAAAAACAAATAACAGCAACACACCTTTTCGAATCAACTGAATGAAGAAATCAACACAGGTATACACACGTAGATTAGAGAACATAAACATGTGACATAGGTATATGTGTATACTGACATAAACATATGTATGAATGCGTTGTATGCAGAGATGGTGGAAGAGTCTGTAGATCCAAAACCCTACACAACGGCGGCCAGTCCTTCTCGACAATTGTGAGGTTGCCTCGGGGAGCAAGGTGCAAGAACGACCTATGAAGCTGAATGCACGCTTGGACCATCTGTGTTTGCAAAGGGCTCGTTTTGCCGTTGCGATACGCCCACGCGATAGTAAACTGAAGACTCGCAGACAGCGACGTCAAACTCGCAGCGGAAGTAATCGAGAGACTCTGAGCGCTGGCCTATGTGAAGAACCGCCGCTGTGATGCGGAAGATGTCGGCCTGGGCCACCACTTCTCTCAGTCTCTATCTTTCTTTGACTCTTTCTCGGTGTCAGAAGTCGTCGGCCCCAATGCAAGTGCCGCCTCAACTGGCATGGACAGTCTCTCCTTTACAGCACGAGTTCGCGCACTGGACACGCTCTCTCTATCTCTCTCTTCACTTCACTTTGGGGCGTAGGGGACTGTCAAGGTCCCCCAGGCCGATTGGCTCGCCCCTGTGTAGTGGCTTGTGGGAGGAAATGAACAGTCCATCGCCCGAAGAACCTCGTGCCGGTAAGAAGGAATGGTTGCAAGGTTTGGGAGCCCGGTAAAAGACATGGTTGCGAGTTTTTCCCCCCGGTTGTAGCTCTCTCGCTCTCTCTAATTCTCTCCCTCTCTCTCTCTCTGCACCTTACTTTCTCTACATAGGGTTCGAGTTTGGATCCATTGCCGCCGACTTCACGGGCACTGATTTGGGACTACAGCTTGAATGCTCAACACGATAGAGAACACGGGAAATAGGGAATGTACTGTTTATCTGCTCTTCCGTCGGGTTTTTATGGCACACCACCGTTGCTGCAATCCTGGCTGGTCTTATGGGGCAGCCTGCTTGAATGGACTTCGCAGAAGGCTGGCCCAATGAAAGCAATATGGCATATAGATCTTCCAGAAAACCCATGACATAAAAACCAATGGCATCGGCATGATTAGTTACGAGTACGCGTGTGGAACTCGAAACTTGCTTGCTGGTACATCATCTGGACAAAAACGCTCAGCTTCGCTAGTCCTGTCCAAATGCATTTGCCAGGATCTATGTCATCAAACGCGCCCTTTTCCCCTCACCTCTTTCGTCACCCCTTCGCCCCCTCCCCCGCTCCAATTCTATCCTCAGCGGCTTCAGCAATGCCGAGACCACAAACTCGGACACCTAGAGCTCAACATCTGAAAGCTCTCAACCACTGAAACCCAGGTTCCCACATGAAAATCCATGAACCCCATGCGGCAGGCACCTCAACACTTCAGCCCTGCGTCCTTTCCACCTTAAGTAGGGCTTATTAATGGCTTAAGCATGCTATTAAGCTTCTCAGGGTTCGGAATTCCCCACCCTCAATCCTAAACCCTTGCAAGCCTTCTTTGCCCTAAAGCCCTAGACCACCTCAGCCCTGGTCGCACCCATGCCGCGCGCGCCTGCTCCTGCGGGGGGATGTCCATGGCCTCCATGGACTTCCTCTCGGTTTAGGGTTTCGGCGCTCACACTCGGACAATCCAGGCGAAGCATGTGGTTCGGAGTCTGTTGTGTGAAAAGGCTCTAAAGGTAGCGCTCCCTTCTCAAGGTCCTACTATTCTCATGAAACAGCGGCATCACATAGGACCTTAAGAGAAACTCTGCAGATCACACTCAATAGGATTGGGAAACATAACGGCCATAAGTATGAGCTTATAGGTTTACGCTCTCACAACTCGGACAAGCCAGGCGAGGTTCTCGGTTTAGGGTTTAGCGTGTAGAGCCGTGCTTTTGCTCCCGGATTTGGTGCATCTCACGCGGTTTTCTATCACTCTTTTCGGGGTTTTAAGGACTTTCGGCATCTGGTCCTTTTCATTAACCAGTTGTACAAATGCTTGGGGCTAAGGGTGCTCGGGCCACTTGGGTTTGGGAGTTGGGTGTTCACGGACTGGGGTCAGGGGATGTCGGCTTTTTCGGTGGCCTGGCGGCTCTTCTGAAGTAACTCAGGGCTGCTTCTGGCCTCATGATTTGGAACTCCTCGGCATCATCGACACCATCCAGCCTTTGGCACTCAAGCGGTGAGGAGTCCGAGCTTTAAAAACCCTAAACTCTTTTGCATCCAGCTTGCGGCGCCTCTGCAACCCTAAACTCTAAACCCCTGAACCCTAAAGGAGTGGGGGGAGTGGGAGGGGGTTGGCTAAAGTTGCCCAAAGGTGTCGTAGTGGTCTCAGGGCCCCAGAGGAGAATGCTGCTCTCAACCAAGAACTCGCGCCCGAGCCACGACATGAGAAAGACTACACTACACCGAAGAAAATCACGGGACAGGCGAAGGCACAAGACAGAGAGAGACACCAGGGCTTTGGGGCTCAGCTTTCGAATGCAAATACGTAGGGCTCTCCGAGCCCTGATTGCTTTGGAAAGCACTGGTCCCATGACATGCTAGACACATCCGGTTCGGCCGGAAATCGTGCAAAGCCAAAAAACGCCTCAACCTTTCACAGGGACGAAATGCGGAATCTGCATACAGCACCTGATTACGGAACTACTCAAAACCAGCAAAATCCCGAAAGCCGAAAACCGCGAGGTGGAAGCCAGGGCGCTCAAAGCGGTCCGATTGCACCAGATATCGGAAGTCCTGCTGGCGCCACATTAAATACTGGCTTCCAGCTGACGCTTCCATTTTTTTATCAACCCCGGAGCTTCGATCTTCCGAAAACAGAACCCGATCTTCTTCAGACGCGTGCACACCCCCTCTTCAGACAACTTCAACGCTACAGAGGATTTTTGACGTCAACCCCCGAAGACATCCAAGGTCAGAAGAAACACAAATCGCACCCTGCGTCCCTGCCCCGCACAACACATCACATGACAACCCTGCAGACTTAAGACTTAGAGTGAGGTTTATTTAAAGTATATGCATATAGGGACTCTCAAGGTATATGTTTGCTGATACTTCAAACCAGTGTATACCTCCACTCCAGACGACCCGGCTTCGAGGGTTCGAACCTGGGCAGAGCGGAAGTAGTCCATCGGCAATCCTTCAAGGTCTTGCCTTCGCTGGCTTAGGGCTTTTGGTTCGGCGCTCTCGGCTTCTTTCCGGAGCCAAAACCCTATTCTAATCATTAAGGGCACTATACTAAACCCCCATAATGCCCCTTATAGTAATCCTTATAGACCCCTTCACCCGAACTTTGGGCATGATACTCGTGTTGCGATTGCAGAAATGAGGCTCGGAAGCCTGGCGTTTTTGGTGCTTGACGTCTTTAGGGTTTAGGGTTTACCCTAAACCCCAAACCCCGTGATATATCATATGCTAGCAATAAAGACTCGTCTCAGGGGCTGCTGAGAGCAAACTTTGCTTGTCAAACCCGTTCCAGAGATGCGAGGGGGCTAGTCCTTGATAGAGTATTCTTTAAGCGGCAAGCTCCTAGTAGCTGATTTGGCCATTAACTGGATGCTGCGTCAGGCCTATTGGCCGCAACGCAGGGACAGGTCATCTTGAAGGAATGATAAGCTGGGGCTGATGGCCCATGCTGGCGGACTGTCCTTCTTGGATCAGCGCCTGTGGTCTAGAACTGGAAGCTTCCCTATGTCACATTCGCTATTCTGCAATGCATCGAGAACACCCTGCATCCTGGATGTTACAACAGAGCGACAGCCGCTTGTCCCAGGAGAGAAAAGCACCTGTCGGATGGCTCCTGGCCCAAAAAGTCAACATTGTAATGCATCCTATAAAGACGGAGGCCCCTGAGCCCTGAAGCCCGAAACATCTTTAGAACCGTTACTTTACGGCGAGTGAAGGCCCAGCTGCGGGTCTAGATTCGCAGCTGCTGCGCAAGCCTTCCGCGGCCGAATCTCTACAGCTCTGGCTCAGTTCAGGGTTTACGGCTTTAGGGCTTTTGGGGTCTGGGTTGAGTTTTTGGGGGCTTCATATAGGGTTTTAGGGTGAAGGGTTTACGCTTTGGTTCAGACTGACTGAACGTTGCAGCACTATCAGCTTTGGTGATTGTAGTGGATAGCTGTGAGCAACACTTCTACGGTGACCACCAGTTAGCACGACGATTCTGATGCTCCTGATGCGAAACGGTGCTATGAAGATTTTGGCACGCTTTGTCAGCATTTGTTTTCTGACTGCTGCAATGACCGTTCCGAATGCTGGAATTCTCAGGGTTGCTACAACTGCTCCGACAACTACGAACTCCATCGACGACTCAGCTTGTCGGCTTTAAATGCATCTCGTTGGGAATGTCACTGTGCTTGGTGACTGTGAGTGTGTTGACCACCATGTCGCCTTCACCATCCGACTGTTGTGACGTTTACGGGGTTTAACATGGCTAAAATGGTCGTGGTTCGTCTGGTCATTACGTTAAGTACCTACGCTTGTTGTACATGTGGTTATCAAAAGGAGCCGGCTCTCTCATGGTGGTTTCCATGGTGGTTTCCTTCCCTTCCAAAGCCCCAAGCGAAAAAACAAGAGCAACAGCCTATGGCGGCGGAGTCAAACTCGATTAAGTTCTTGAGTAAAGCAGACAGGGCGGGCAGGTTGGCAAGTTCCGATGGTTCCAAGGTTTTTCAGGGGGTTTCGGTGCTCTCCCACTCCTGGCGATTCAAGGGTTTGGGGTGTTTTGTGGGTGTTTTGGGGGTTTTATCGTCATCAACACTCGCAGGTCTGACACTCCAAACGAATCAACTACAGCTTGGGGGTGGGCTTGAGGCTTCAAGGTCGGAAGATCAGGAAGACACTTGTATTGTGGCGTGTTGGGTTTGACTTTCGGGGAGATGCACAGGGTAAGGGGGGGGGGCTTGGACCGAGGGCCAATCTAAGTCTTGGCAACCTCCAGGTGCATCCTGGGAAAAAACCATGGCATGCCCATGCCTGGTAGAAGATGTGGTACGACCTCTCCTGATTTGGCGCACCCTACGCAGGTGCGAAACGCTTACGAGGGATTTGCACGAGGGTCCTGTTTGTCAATCTTTGTGACGCGCACCTTCTCCAGCAGGTACCTGGCTGTATTGTTCTTTCTTTCTGCACAACTGACCTGTCCAGACCTTGAAGTAAGATGGGATCGAAGCGACCAGGACGGGTTGGCTGGGTGACCCTCTGTACCATACTATAACGTTGTAGGGACCTAGAACATACACCAAGGAGCTGCTGTGCCTACATATCCCTCCTTGCAGAAAAGAGACGTTTCGATCGCAGCATTTGAGAAAGACGGTCCATGGCCTGAAGGCAGGGAGCTCATCATGTTGGCACAGCATCAGAAAAGCTGTACAGAATTCCCCAACAGACAGAGACGGTTCCTTGGAGAATGCAGAGTAGGACCAGGTCACGACTTCGAGTAACCCCTACCGTAACGGCCCCCGAAGGCCGCGTGCTGCATCCCTCGGCCTCCACCAGCTTGGAATCGGAGTTCGATGAACTTGCCGAAGCGAGAGGAGTTGTTGTTGCGAACGGTGCATGCCTTGACACAAAGCCACTCCGCTGATCTTTACTAGTGGGAACGTGCCTCTGAAACCTACAGGCAATCGACCTATCTTCAAGTTAACCAAGCACGGTGCATTGCCGAAAGCTTCGAGGATTGGGTTCGAGCTGAGCACCTGCACCCAAGTGCCACAGAAAGGTGACTGCGAGAGATTGGGGAACTTGGAGACATACAGCACTTGCAGCAGCCATGGTGAGGCAATGGAAGACTAACACAGCAGAACAGCTATCCTAAACACTTGCTTTTGCCAAGCCTTTTTCTCGGTTCCGGAATGAACGGACGGAGTCTTCCCTCGGCGATAAGCACAATTTGCCATCCCGCACTTCTAGGGTTGGGGAATCGGGGAAATCTAATGCGCTGTCTGAAAAGCAGGCAGCAGATCCGCTTTGCGATTCTAAGAGCACTGCTGCAGTCATCAGGAGCTCAGGAATCGCAGGTCGAGGCCCCCACCGACTTGGCTTGTCTTGCCCTTCTCCTTGCTTTTGTTCTCGGAAAGCCTGGGCTACGATCCACACCAAGGGTTCGCCTCCAGCTTAAGATCTTCAGCTCCATGCCTTCGGCAACTCCATCTACCACGGCTTCCAAAATAAGCCCGGTTGCTGGGACGTCAGGAATTTCAGCACATGCTTGGTTGTTTCCGTCCTCGGGAGGCAGACAACTCAGCATCGTGATTAGGAGAGACCTCGCCAATCGCGCGGGAGTCAAGGTCGAACCGAGCACGATACAAACCGCTTCCACAGGAGTGCGAACCCTACAAAAAACGGAAAGATATATCATAAATAGCAGTTGCCGTTGCTTTTGCTGCTGTGCGGCCACTCACCCTACGACTGCCACCACACTACGACCACTACAACCGCTACTACGACTACTGCGACTACTACGGCTACTGCGACGACTACGACTAATACGACGACGACCAAACTATTGCTGCTGCTGCTGCTACTGCTACTACTGCTGTCACTCCTATTCCTACTCCCACTAGTACCTACTACTACCACCACCACCACCACTACTCTCGCTCCTGCTACTGCTGTTACTACTGCTTCTAAAAACTATCTCTGCTACTACTAAGTACCAAGTACCTACTACTACTACTACGACGACTACTACTGCTACTGCTACTGCTTCCTTCTACTCACCAACATCATCGTCCAAGTCAGCCACTTCCCCGCTCCGCTCTCACCGCTGATCAGGACGACCTCCCAAGGTCACTGCAGTATAGGCATCGATGCTTCAGCGGTTGCTGGGGTTTGCGACTAGTGATGTCCTCCGTGCTGCACTTTACCGCGAGCTTCGGACGATCATGGTCTTGAGCATAGCCACAACATGCATGTGCACTTTCAAATGCTTCATAGCATTATGGTGGGTGCTGCTGCTGCTGCTGCTGTGACTGCTCCTATTCCGACTACTATGAGTATGGCTGCCGCAAGTTATGTTGCTGTTGCTACAGTGTCGTTGGTGATCGTGGTCATGGTCGCTTGCTGTGGCTGCTGCATATCGCGTTGTGACAGCTGGTGTTCTTGCTGCTGGCAGGGAGTCGCCGGTGCATCCGATGAACACTCATACATATAGCCAATATAGCCTTTGCTATCACAGCAAGCAGAGCATGTTCACTCGCCATAGTCATGATAGGGATGTGATGAATATGGTCGTGGCGGTTGCTGCGTCGGCGGTGGCGGCGGAACTTTTAGACGTTGATGAGCAGAAGAAACCAAGACAGAGGTTCCACTTCAGGACTTCGAGTACACACCGTCCCGATGACTTAGCAACTGCAAGTGCGAATGCAATGACGGCATGGCATATAATTCTTAATGGCGCCAACTTCCCTGGCCTTCAACTGCTCTAGCAACCGGGATTGTTGTCCACGTGACACTTGCAATCACCATCTCGAATACCACTGAGGAGTGCTCACATCTCTCACTGGCAACATAAAAAGTGAAACTCATACATATATATATATATGTATGTATATATATATATACATCGATATAGATATGTGAATAACTGTGTATATGCATGTATGTATGTACGTATGTATAAATAGATACATATATAATATAATAAAATATAGTATAATATAATATAATATAGTATAATATAATATAATATATACATATGTATACTATATATATATATATATGTGTGTGTGTGTATGCGTGTGTGTGCGTGTGTGTGTGCGTGTATGTATGCAGGCACGCATGTGTATTTATATATTGGGAACTCTACACAGAGAAGGAGAGAGAGAGAGAGTAATACATTGATGTATATATACAAAAAATAATTGCATATATATATACCTTATACATTTGACAAACTGTACGTAGTTTTTGTTATACATCGAAACACAAGAAACAAATGCCATCTGTTTCCCAACATCCGCGCCTCTTAAAACACTGTTTTGGATTCGGAGGCTCTAGGAACAAGAGCAGGGGCAGGATCAACAGCAGGAGCAAGAGCCTTTAATATCCCTTTAATGTTATATCGGGGAATGAGATCATGCAGAGCAGAGACACCTTTCTGTCCGTCTCCACATCGACGTGCCTGTGACTGCTTCGCGTTCGAGAGTCCATGGAAGGCCCTGGAGGCAACGGCGTAGATGTGCGGCGGCGGCTTGGAGAGGTCCTTCATGAAGCGCCCGGTAAGGCTTCGGCTTAGGCATGACTTTGGGGCATGACTTCTTGGGGCAAAGCTTTAGACGAAGTGTTTGGGGTGCTTCGTGCTCGCATCTCGTAACCGCCCACGGACCGTACTCAACAGGCAGCAAGAAGCTAGAAGAACAAGCCCCATACAAAATCCGGCTTTGAGGTGATAAGTTCCGGCTTGGCGTTTCCAAGGCTTGCCAGTCGGCCCGACAGCGCCACACAGTTTTCAGCAGGAAGGCATACTGTAGGGTATGAAGAGGATCGCCTCTTCCTCTTGGGGGTTTAGCACGCTGACATGTGGACCTGTCCTGTTTATTGGATAAGCCGGGTAAGCAAGCTAGCAATAACATGACATAGATTTCAAAAACCGTACGAGTAGCAATGCCTGTGACATGATGCAGCATGCTAAGGTGTCCTGAAACTTCTTGTCGTTCACGCTTGCCTCCGAAAATGGCAGTGCGGTAATGCGTCAGAATCCCCGCAATGCATGCAATGTCTCGGTGTTGCTTCTTGGCGACCTCTTGAACTTCCATTCTACGCGCTGATATGAACTCATGTCACTCATCCACCCCTCATGCTTGAGGGCTGCGGGTCGAAATAAACACTCACCCTCGTAATATGCTGCCGTGGGGCGTAGAGTCCCGGAATGTCTTTGAACGGATTCAAAGCCTGCCAGCCCGATGCCCCTGTCACGCAGCCCCGCAGCATAACTTAACCTGACATCCCTCTTCAGCCCTGTATACTGAAGCTTTTTGCCCCGAAACCTCCCCTGAAAGACATCTTTCGCAAGCCGGGTGTGCACAAGAATAAAAGAGCTAGGCCATGGCTGGACACCTTCCTGAACATCGTAGACATGGTACCCGGGCAGTCCCACCATCTCATGAGATGTTTCTTGCGAGTTTTTGGCACTCGCACTCGAGCAATTCCGGCGACGGTTCTGGGTTGTTGTGACAAGTTACCTAGGCACATTGGCCCAGTCTGAGGCATTAACACGCGATTCAGGTACATCGTTGATCGACACACACACAGGCACTCCAAGCAGTATGAGCACAAACTACTGCTGATGGACTTCATTCTCTTGGAGTGTCGTTTCAGGCTGACGACAATCTATGCTTTGTCTATGGCTCAAACGACAGGTCACATGTAGTGGCATGCCCTGCATCCAAGTCTCGATAAGTATAGGGCCACAGAACGTGTAGATCTGATCCTGAGTCCACAAAGTATGTAAATCGAATCTCCTCTGCAGGCAGACCCCAGTGGCCGGTCGCAATGCCCTATCCCCCCGCCCATACCTTTGCAAGATGAACACACCTCAAGACGGTTGTCACCATCCTCAGCAACGGCACTCCTTCCGGGACCACCCCCAAAACCCTTTCTTGAACCCGGAGCTCGATCCAATCAGAAACTAGAAACACCACTAAACTTGGGCTCGCAGACGTTCGGGCGCAAAGCTTCCTGCTAGGGGCTCCCAAAAGCTCGCCTGTGTTCGGGCCGTGATAATTCCAACAGTACCAGGGCCTTTGGCAATTGGAAGACGGTTTCGGGGTATACCATACTGTAATTGTGCAGGGATTGCAAGCGGATATTACCACTCAATTTAAGTGATGTTGGCCGGGACTACCGGACTAGCGCTACCACCGCTTTCGCTCCAAACGGCAAGCAAAGCCTACACCCAAGTTCATCTCGTCAGGATCGAAGACCCAGGAATAATCGTTCCCGCAACACTCGCCATGTTCACTGCAACATCCGTCGTCATCATCATCCTGGTACCACATTAAGGCTTCCGAACCGGCTGCCAGCGCCAGCAATTACAAAGCAAACGCGAAAAATCGTGATAGCAAGGATCTGAAAGAACGAGCAAAACAGAAATAGTTTGACAGTTTCTTCTTAGGGAGGGTCCGCAAGATCGGCTCGACACACTTGCACTTCAGTGCGTTGCCCTCGTATGCAGCCACCTCGAGGGTTATAACTTGCACGATAGCGACCATCATGATCACAGTGGCCTATAAAAGCCCGATAAAATCCCTAACTGCTTTCCTCCCAGGTGCCACATCGAATCGGAGGTGTAAGGCCTGCAGGACCTGACAAGATATAAATCAGAGGCAGCATTCGGGGCTTCGGGCTTAGAGGGTTTTTTTGAGGGTTTAAACGGCTTTTTGCCACCCCTCCAGCTTTAGACGGGTTAGGGTTTGGAGTTTCGGGTTTAGGGGCAGGTTTTTGGATTGGTATCCAGAAAGTCTGCAACAAAGTAGCTTCAGGGGATTTGGACGTAGGCCCCTCATGTTCGCGACCCTCATGGCATTACTCCCTGCGAAGGGATGAACTGCAGAACCGGATCAGAACCTCCGAAGCTGGGTTGTCATGGGATCCAAAGCCGCGGTGGGGATCCCAGCTCAGTGCTGTCGCCTCTTGCTTTACCAGGGCCTGGCCTGCCCACGTTTGTACGAGAATGCTCTGGCATGGGCCGCAAAGAAACTGTCGGACAGCCCGCATCGCACGAGGGAAAGCCGAGGAGGTGCTAATGGCCTGTAGACCTCTAGCCAAACTAGTACAGCCTGCTAGCCTGCGGCACGGGGTGACGGGGCTTGGTTGCGGCTTTATTATGTGAGGGTTTGGGCTTCCACTCTCAAACCTCGGATCAGTCCAGGCTTAGCATCTGGAGTTTGGGACTTAAGTGTTTTGGAGGACAAGCCTGGGAAACCCCGTGGTATCTGGCCTCCGGCTCGTGCAAATGTGTGAGGGAGGAGAGGTCGTTGACCTTGGCTTAGCTGTTTTTGCAAGCTCAATTTACAGGGCACAGTAAGCATACCAAACCAAATATATGAATGAAATGTCAGGCCCTCAGGCAATTATTCGTAGCACATATTCCGGCCCCATACTACGCGTTAGCCCCAAAGCTCTCTCTCTGGTACATCCAAGCAGCACCTGTCAATCCTTCCTTGGACTTCCAAGTATCTTCGTTACCTCACGGGCTTTTGGGCTTTGAGTCTCACACTCACACAAGGCAGGCAAGGTCAAGGCTTTGAGGCTTAAGTTTAAGGTTTCGGGTAGGTTCGAGATTGGCCCCAATTCGCTCGTAGTGAAGATGTGCGATCACATGCGATGTGAGCTAGGCTGCCGGGCGATCACAACTTGCTAACGATTAAAAGTTTTGGGTTTTGGGGTACCATAAGGTACCATACCACAGTGGCTTCGATCTGCTGTGGGTCGGTGATACGATCCAACTCTCGAAGCGGCCCGTGCCCCCATACTGCACCCTGCTGGGTTGTAATTCAAGGGCCGGGGCCTCACAAGCTTCTGTAAATGGGCACAGTACCTCTAGACCGTGGGGGCAACTGACACGTTTCCCGAAGGGGCACCTGGCTTTGGCTTGGTAGTACGCCAAGTAGCAACGCAAGATCTTGTCCGCCTCGGCCAAACGTACATCCAAGGGACAGTAGGATTTCAAAGCCCTGTGTTCCAACCACCAGCACCATGACCCACGCAAACTCTCCTCATCTCCACCCTATCATCTGCACGATCGCAAATCACCACCAGCCGCCCAGCATCATCATCCCGAAGATTAATGCCACAATCACCCTCACAACCCTCACTACCCAAACTGCCATCAAGATCATCATCCATCATCACCACCATCAACATTAACCTGAACATCATCACCATCATCATCACCACCAACACCGTCATCATCATCAACAACAGCAGCATCAACAGCATCATCATCATCAGATTCACCATATCATCATCGCGATCGCCGTCAACAGCGACATTCCCATCATCAGCAGCAGCATTGTCATCTTATCTTCTCATCTCCAGCGCCATCATCATCATCATCGTCATCACTATCATCATCGAACCACAACTAGCCCCAGTCTAAAAAGACTGCCGAACCGAAGGCACCGCCTCCTGCACCTCATCTCTACCCGGTGGAGGACTACTAGAACCTAAACGTTGCTGTAGGGATGTATGAGGGTCGCTATCCGGGTTTGTCTCTAAGCATGAGAGCTATGAGAAGGTTGCCCTGTGGGTTATGAAAATAAGTCCTGTACTTCATCTTGCTTAGACCGGCCACTGATGTCAGCATAAAGACTTCGCCATCATCAGTTCTGACCTGGCCACCAACTGCGCACCGGCTCAGCCGGGAGTTCGAATGGATTGCAAGTGTGATAGGAGTTATGACCCAAAGCTCAAGTCGCTCCAGATCCCAAAAGAAAAAAACATCCATACTCTCCACAAGACTTTATTCGCCAGTAGTGTTGGGGGGGCTCTTTGACTTTCCGTGTTTATGACGGCGAGGCAGTTTTCCGTCAGCTTGCTCCCAAGAGCAAGCATTTGCAGAGCAATGGTTGGGGCATCTGAACTTCTGCAACTGTGTCAGCGTTGTGCTACACAAGTCAGTAGAAAGTAGGGGTGGCCCCAAGGATCAACAGCCGCTAGGCCGGGGCGAGCCAGTGTCAGTACTCGTCATACTCATACCCTTTCGGTCCTAATGTAAGCCTACTGATACAGCCCGTCTTCCCGCTTCACACCCCTGTTACTTTCCGGCGGCTGGATGATCAAGATTCCTCGGAGCGTCGGCAAAGGAAAACCATCTGAAAGTCCCCGAGTGCACAGCGCGGCGCCCGATGTCCGAGACCATGTTGTATGATAGTTCTCTGCCAAATATCTAGAGTAGCGAAAAGGCCGCAGCTAGGCAGGCGTCGAGAAAGAGAAAGAGCAAGACAAGAGAGGGCGGGACGGAGAGTGGGGGCTGTGATGAAGCCTTTTTGTTGTATATGGTTTGGGTCGGCTGACGCCCTGCCACTATCCGTACAGAAGCACTGAGTTCACATGGCAGTACCCTATTCATGCCCTCGTGCCTGTATAGTACACCTACTTGTATCATACAAGTATAGTCGCAACCCATAGCTGTCCGACGGTCAGGCGCCTGAACATTGGACCCATCGATGGACAGGACCTCCGCTTTCACCCACACCTGACCGCCATCCTTGTCCTTCACCTGGGCAAGCATTTGGACTCTCGCAACTCGGGCAACTATTTTTAGGGCTTTCTTGCAACCAGTTGGCAGACTTAGGTTGCTGAGATGCATACGGGCCCTACGAATTCAGACTCAGAGCTCAAAGATAGAGGGTTATCCTCGGACTTTTCCAGAAAGAAGCCCTCAGATCGAAATCACTCTACAGCCCACTTCCTGAGAAGTTGCCCTTCACATACTCGACCCCCCAATCCCTGGGGCCCTGCTTGAACCCTAGAAAGGGTCCAGGGATAATCGTGCTTCAAACCCAAGTCCGCAGCTGCAACATCTAACATCTTGCAAGGTTCTGGGTAATCTAGGCTGCTAGGGGCCTGAATAGTTAGAATAGGGTTATGGGGTCTATTTTGCTCTAAAATCTACCACTGGTACAACAAGAATAGGGAACCCTCAGGATTAGTATTGCATGGTAATTGCTCAGGCTTTCACATTATGTCACGTCACCGCGAAAGCCTCCTAGAGTTCAGGGGTTCGGGGTTCAAGGATTTACAGTCTAGACCACCGCATAAAGAGGCTTGAATAATGAGTGAAAGCATGTGCTTATACCCCTTTTACCATTATACATATTACATGGTAGTGGACCCTCACGACTCTTTTATTCGCATAATTCTTAAGCATGGGCTTGGACTGTGAGCGAGCGAACACTCCTTAACAGCACAGCCTTCTCGCCGCTCGCCGAGGATGCTCACTTAACCCCCAACCCCTAACCCCTACGCCAGGAACCCCCAAGCCTAAAACCCAAACCCTTTTTGCATCCAGGCCTGTTAAAACTGAAGGGGGGCCTGATGAAACTGAGGAAGTCGAACCCTAGACCCCTCATGCCCGAAACTCCAAACCCCGTAGTGTCAGCTCGCAATAGTATCCCCTTAGAGCCCGCTAGGCCTGAAACCCTTTTTAAGAGCCCCTTCTGATCTCTTAAAAAGACCCCCTAAACCCTTATGATATTATCCCTTGACCTTCCCTAAACCCCAAAACCCCAATAGCATACCCTAAACCCTAAACCCCCGGTTGCTTCCGCTCACTGGGCGGCCGCACCCAGACCAAGGTCCCCGGCTCGAGGGGCGATCCGAGAGGGCTGGGCCTTTAAAGCTTGGCGAATAGATTTGGCTGTGTATGTACATGAGATATGCCGTTTAACATAATTACTTGTGAAGTATAACGTTATGGATATGTATATCTATATATATACATATATATATATATACATACATACACACACATATATATATACATATACATATACATATACATATACACATACACATACACATACACATACACATACACACATACATACATACATACATACATACATACATACATACATACATACACACACACATACATACATGTAACTTACAGCTATGTAAATCTGTATCTATATATATATATATATGAACTTCTGTATCTGCTTACATATACACATATATACATACACATGCATACACAGATGTGGAGATACATATATATATATGATATATATATACATATATTTTTGTTTATTCTTATGGTTGATTTATCGAACTCATTATTCATTTATTTATACACATATCTGTGTGACAGCTGCTAGCGGCAATAGCCTCAGGTAGTGAGTATCCCAGCTCAGAAAGTTGACCTTAGGTTATATAAGGCGCAAAAGGTTCAAGGCTGTCTGCTCAGCCCCTAAGTAGCATCACAGCTTGACCTAGTCTTGTTGTCGCAGCAACTGCTGTCACCATGTGTTTCTGCACCTAGTCTTGTCAAGCTAGACGAGATATCATTCAGATTCGAACTCTTATGTTGGCACTCGTGGATGCGCCACCTTGATGTCTGGAGTCAAATGCGCATCAAAACGAAACACCATCAAAACGATGATGACTTGAAAGGTTATGCCTGAGTCACACCACAGCGATGTGCACCGGACTGATGCTCATGCTCATTCGCCACACCTACGAAACAAAAGCCACTGGGTCGGGAGCACAAGATGCGATCGGTGGATCCGCTAGCGCACTTTTTGGAAGGCCAGGCGCTCTAGCTCTATTGGCTACAGGGATCTGGGTCGGAGGCTGGCGTCCCACCAGCACAACTCCTCACGAGCCCTCGCAGGCTCTACTAAACAATTACATGCTCTACATGTAAAGGAGACCCTTCAAAATCTCCATGTAAGAGTCTTCCGGGTCCAACGGTTCTATGGAGCCCTGAACACACAAGACCGAACCTTGCCAGTCTCGCGTCCAGAAAGCCATTTAAGGGGACTTCTTTCACGCATTAGTGCATTGGGGCAAGTCCGAAGCCCGGAACGAGCTTGAATTCAACACCCCAAAACCCTATCATCGAACATTATATGTCGGCCTCCATGCATCGTTGAACGGGATGATCTTCATGCTCTTCACCCTCGAGCTGTCGTAAATGACAAGCTCGTCTCCATCGCCAGGGTCGAAGCGTATCGAATCATACCCGGTCTGGAGGAACTCCTGCTTCGTCCACTTGTGGCCGCAACGGGGGCCCTCGTACTTGACGCGTCCCACATCCACTTTCGCCTCAATCATGCAGCCGCTCTTGGAGTCGTTTCCAATGGCCTTTGTCTTCGTCGCCTGAGGGGACAAGGCAAAGTAGATGGCTCCACCGCAGTGGCCATCTGAGCCTGGTCGGAAAGCCGAGTTGACAATCAACTTGCACACATTGGGGCTCGTCTGGTGGAAGCCGGTTACCGTGTTGGTGTGAGTTGGGCTCGACGACGGATTACGACGACGCCGACGGCGACTGTCCGGTGTTTGCCAACAAGTGCCATAGTCATAGCAGCAATTCCTGAACCGACCGCAGTCCTTGTTGCACTGGCATTGGAACTCGGGGTGATAACTGCTGCGGCAGCCGTAGTGCCAGCAGCCGACCCCGCCAGTCCAACTTGCCGCGGACTTGAATGACGGGCGGAATGCCGTCGCATTGCTCGGACTTGCCCCGGCTTCTGCGCTGTGTGGGGCGTCCTGGCCTGAGACATTCGGGGGCAGCAACAAAGGCTCATGGAAATCTGCTTTCGTGGCGAGCGAGTCGTTTGCCCTGCCAGTCTGGTTCGCCTTACGTGCGACTTTCAAGCCTGCTGAGCCTTCCTGAGACGAGCTGCGATTTGGGTTCCCTGCACTCTGGTTGCCTTGCCGCAGATTGCGGCTTACCTGAGTGTTCAAGTCGCCCCTCACAGTCTGGCTCAGGACCAAGCACAGCAACGCTGATAAAGCCAACGTTGACAAGCGAGACATTGCTGCGTGGCCACTCCGTGTTCAGCCCGACGATATGTCCGATCTTTAGCCGAAATGGCTACGGCCATGTCGGGCTCGGAACATAAACTTCACCGCGACCTTCTGGTGAGTAGATTAGAGTGTATAGGTCGGCAAGTCTGCAACATTTCGGGTAACACTGTCTGTAAGGGTGCCGGGTACCCATGTGCCCATGTTGCAGTCTTGGGAGTTTTGATTCTTACCTCGGGGCCCTGGGGGAGGAAGAGGACGACTTCGGGGTGGATTGAGAAACTTTTAAACACAGCAGACCTTATAATACGCACGGCCAAGCTGCTTTGTGCATTCGCAAAATCACGTAACGCGCTTTTTGGCACGCAAGACACTTTAGCTCTGTTGGCTACAGTGATATGTGTAGGATGCTGGGGCCCCGCCAGCAAAAAGCTCCTCAGGAGGACTTTCAGGCTTTACATGCTTTACATGTAAAGGAGACCCTGCAAAATCTCCGTGCAAAAGTCTTCCGGTTGCAATTTTAAGCAAACCCTGAACGCACAAGACCGAACCTTGCCAGTCACGTCCAGAAGGCAATTTAAAGGACTTCTTTCACGCATTAGTGCTATGGGCAAGTCCAAAGCCCGGAACGATCTTGAATTAAACATCTGGCATCACAAACCCACTCATCGAACATTGTACGTCGGTCTCCATGCGTTGTTGAACGGAATGATCTTCATGCTCTTCACCCTCGAGCTGTCGTAAATGACCAGCTCGTCTCCATCTCCAGGGTCAAAGCGTATCGAATCATACCCGGTCTGGAGGAACTCCTGCTTTGTCCACTTGTGGCCGCAGCGGGGGCCCTCATACTTGACGCGTCCCACATCCACCCTCGCTTCAATCATGCAGCCGCTCTTGGAGTCGTTTCCAATGGCCTTTGTCTTCGTCGCCTGAGGGGACAAGGCAAAGTAGATGGCTCCACCGCAGTGGCCGTCTGAGCCTGGTCGGAAAGCCGACCTGACAATCAACTTGCACACATCGGGGCTTGTCTGGTGGTAGCCAGTCCGCAGGTTGCCTTGGGCTGGGCTCCTGCGCCGACGGCGGTTGTCCGGTGCTTGCGGCGGTGGTGGAGGGGCACGTCGACGCCGACGTCGGCTGTCCGGCGCTTGCCAACACTTCCTGCCATAGTCATAGCAGCAGTTCCTGAACCGAACGCAGCCTGGGTTGCACTGGCAGTGGAACTGGGGATGGAAGCTGCCATGGCAGCCGTAGTACCAGCAGCCGACCCAACCAGCTGCGGACTTGAATGAGGGGCGGAAGGCAGTCGCGTTGCTCGGATTTGCCCCGGCTTCCGCGCTGTGTGGGGCATCCTGGCCTGAGACATTCGGGGGCAGCAACAAAGGCTCACGGAAATCTGCTTTCGTGGCGAGCGAGTCGTTTGTCCTGCCAGTCTGATTGGCCCTGGGTGCGACTTTCAAGCCTGCTGAGCCTTCCTGAGACGAGCTGCGATTCGGGCTCCCTGCACTGTGGTTGCCTTGCCGCAGATTGCGGTGCACCTTCGTGTTCAAGTCGCCCATCACAGTCTGGCTCAAGACCAGGCACAGCCATGTTGACAATGCCAACGCAGACCAGCGAGACATTGCTTCGTGGGTACTCCCTTCAAAGCTCGATGCGACGTCCGATGTTTAGCCGAAATGGCTACGGCACCGATCCTCTCAGGTGCAGAGTTTAGAAGTCTAAAAGTCGGCAAGACGGCAAATGTGCGAGTCGAACGGCGTGGTATTAATAGCTGCAGATTCTGACTGGAAACTGTGTTGCTAGGCTTTGGAACTCGACTTCTGCGTGGTTCCTATGTGACTGTGTGTGTGTGTGGGGGTGTGTGAAGCTCGCGCTTCCCCCTCTCAGGCAGGAGCACGGCCAAGCTGCTTCGCTTCATCAGCGTCTTCATGGCTTTAGAATTCTGACCAGAAGTACATGCGGGGCCTTTCTGCGGGGATATCACAGAGGGGGTGGATAGGCTTAAAGCTTGTGTAGGCCGGCACAGGCTGAGCGCAGGATCTGCATCTATAGGTTGGTGCACTGTGAGAACATGCTGCTGACGTAGCCGAGGACGCAAAAACAAGCTGGCATGTGGCACGAAGTCGTCTACAAACAACGGCTGCGGGTCGCGGGTGTCGTGCAGAGATTTCCAAGAAAGCGACAAACAGTCGTGCTGTCAAAATCTTGCTTGTCTCTAAAGTTTAAAGACTCTGATGAATCAAATGTCTGGGGCACTTGCTTGAGCGCGTAGTCTTGACAGGCCCGGGCTAGCGAGATTCGAAGATTCTCGCCTGAGCTATGCCATAAGCAGCTATGCGCGAGGGGCCGGTACCTTTCGCCAAACGTGTTTGAGCAAGGACCCCCCTCCCCCCGCCCGCCTTAGCAACACAGGGACGAGTGTTATCGCTTTCGCTCAACGGAGCATGGCGAAGAACTGCGCCGACACATGACTGCAAGCTCTGCATCTCTACGCAGCCTTAACCTTGATCATTTCTGAGAGAATGGCAGAGGCGATTTGCAATCGCTGCCGCTAGCTGATTGTTGGCCTCGTCGGGCTTCAGAACGTCAAGCCCGCAAGGAGCTGAAAACAAGACCCAAGCCTCCTCATCAAGAGCCCAACTTTGCCTCCCAACCCAAACCAACGGAGTAACCTGTAAGTATCCCTATAGTAACCCAGTAGTCGCCTTGACCAAGATTACGTGCTGACCCGCACCTCCTGGTTTATAACCCCGTAAACTTATAATAACATTGTAGTAGCGGAATCATAGTAATTAACTTTAAAGTGTATATTTATACCCGCTAATTTGTAGTAACCGTATAGGTAACCCTCGAGCAATGAAGCAGAACCCTAAAGGCCGTCGCAGGCCCAGAGTCACGGCAAGCGCGTCACACGAGTTCCCTAGACGGAATTTTCTCACACAAACCGGAGCCGCTTTGCACAACAGGTAAGGGGTCTGTGGCCTACCTCGTTACTTCTGCTTTGGTGAGTTTTGACGCTCGGAGCTCCCCTTAACAAAAACCACCCCCAAAATGCTGAACCACCAAAACTGTGGCGAAGAAAAGCTCAGAAGCGCACCAGCTGCCTGGGTGTGTGGGGCGAAAGCAAGCCACCAGGCCTCAGCAACGGTTCTTCGCAAATAGCAGTGGCAGTCCCGGTGGTGGTGGTGGTGGTGGTGTTGGGGGTGGTGGTGGTGGTGGTGGTGGTGGTGGCGGCGGCGGCAGTGGCAGTTGCAGCAGGAGCAGTAGCAGGTCAGCTGGTCAGCAGGAGCAGTAGCAGCAGCAGCAGCAGTGGCAGTGGCAGTAGCAGTAGCAGTAGCAGTAGCAGTAACAGTAGCAGTAGCAGTAGCAGTAGTAGCAGCAGTAGCAGCAGCAGTGCAGTAGTAGCAGTAGTGGCAGTAGTAGCAGTAGTAGCAGTTTTTTTGCCTCCTGCATGGCTGAGTTCACGAAGCAGGGCAGTAGGTAGTAGCAGTGGTAGTAGTAGCCGTAGTAGTAGTAGTAGTAGTAGTAGTAGTCGTCGTCGTCGTAGTAGTAATTAGTAGTAATTAGTAGGAGTAGGTACATAGTAGTTAGCAGTTTGGGGTAGTTGGGAGCTCGTACTTTGTAGCTCGTGGTTCGTATTAAGTAGTTAGGAATTAGCAGCTACCAGCAAGTAAGTATTGTAGCAGTAAAGCAGCAGTGGCAGTGGTGGTGGTGGTCGTCGTCGTGGCAGTGGTGGTGGGGGTGGCAGCGGCAGCGGTAGCGATATTGGTTGTGGTAGCTAGTAGTGGTCGAGGCAGTGGTAGTAGCAGCTCCGACTCAGACCACTGCTGCCGCTGCTCCTGTTACTGCTACTGGTACTTCTTCTGCTACTGCTGCTACGGCGACTAATCCATCCTTGCATTTGAACACCCTCTCCAATCCTCAACACGGACATCTGTCTGACAGACTCGTTCCAGTTTCCCTCACTCGCAGCAACTCCTTCCCGAACTCCAACAAATGACAAAGAGAAAGGAAGGACATCAAAGCTTCGGGCCCGTGGAAGAGGTTCGGAAGCCCCGCGATAGGCACAGGCTCTATGAAGCGCTTGGCATCCCAGTCCTGGCGTCGCGAGGTGATTCTTTGCTTCGCCATGTTGCTCCAGCAGCTTAAGAGCGGGTAAGCGACGCAGATCGCCTCAGCTTGTGACCTTCGTAGAACGGTAAGGATGACTCGGGCGGCTGGGTGAAAGTCTCTGCAAACCATCATGAACAGAAAACTCCAACCCGTAACCCCGTTTTTATTTGAGCAGGGACTGCATGCAATGCACTGACTCCAGACGCCAGCTCTTATGGTTGAGAACCCATGACCACTAAACCGTATGTAAATTTAGGGGCACCTCATAGGGACAACCTCTGGTTCTCCACTGGTTCGGGTCCCCTTGTTTTTTCTGAAGCTCCCACGTCATTCACTTCAGAGTTCCTTCCGCAGGGGTCATTCCACAAATGGGGTAGTCAAGCTGCAGTGGCCACCAGATTCGGGACTCGGATTTTGTCCTATAAGCCGTACCGAGGCTGGATGCAACGAACTCATGCGGGTGGATCAGTAAGCCGAAGTCTTCCCAGCCTCTGATGGGATGTTCTTTAACATCTCCGCAACCAGCACCTGAATGAATGCAAATATACGTGCAATGTGCACAAATATATATATATATATATACCCCCCCCCTGGTTATCCACCCTTTTTGGGCTTTTTTGGTGGAAATGACCGAAGTGGCCCATTGCCCGGGCTGCGACGCATCCCGTCCGATTAGAGCTCGAAGGGATTGGTACCGTGCCCCCCAAAATCCCCAAAGGCCATACATACTCTAGGAGTTGTTGTATATAGATTATAAATTATAAAGGAACCTTGGTGTTTGAGCGGGGTACCACATATGCTAGCACCCTCCCTCAAAGACCAAAGATTGGAAAGGTCGGCGTAGCCCTTTTACATCCAAAGTATACACTATAATAATAGGTGTCTTATAGAAGCCTTAGAAATCGTTAATGGAACCCATATAGATCTCTACAGAGGCCTTCTAAATCCATGATAGAACCCTGATAAATCCTATAAAGAACCCTAATGGAACCCCTATAACATCCCCACAGAAGCCTTTTTGTAGGTGCATGGACCCCTGCAAAGGCGGTATCGACTTCTTTGCTTTGGATCTGTCAAAACTCTGGACAAGACCCCCCGCTAAAATAAAAACATTGGGCCCGCAGCCCTTAATTTTTAACACTTTAAAGCTATCCTATATGCTATATCTTACGAAAATGCGAGCAACATATGTAATCAACTATACAAGAGTTCAATTTGACGTTGCGGTTGNGACGTTGCGGTTGCTACTACTTGTGTATGCGTGCGTGCATGCTTATATAGTATTGCAGCAACCCATAATAGGCACCAAAGTATGCAACAAAGACTTTGCAGCCCGAGTCAAAACACAAGCAATCATAAAACACATTGAGGCGGCAACGCACGAGATTCCATGGTACATGTGCATATATGCAGCTCCTTGTCTTTCTATGTTTTGTCTTATCTTAGCCGTCCTAAGCTCCCAAATGCGAGCTTCTTCTTGNCTTGTCTTTCTATGTTTTGTCTTATCTTAGCCGTCCTAAGCTCCCAAATGCGAGCTTCTTCTTGTTACATCATGATCTTGTATATCACCAGGTTTCTCATGCGACACAAACACAAAAACCCCCATGTAGATATGCAGATATGCATGAAGTTCAAGCTAGGCAAAACATCAATACTAACACTACAAACGTAGGTAGATTTGTAAATGCATTTGGGTTTAGATATTTTTTTATAAGGTGTTAAGACTCCGTGGGTACATGAAATGGTATCTGGAATGTGCCTGTATGCGCATATTTACATCTGAGCATCGGGTCAGCATTGGTCTGTGTAAGTGGCGACACTGTATGACACAGTATACTTGATCTGATGCAAAGTCAAGCGGTCATGCTTGTGTATATGTAGTCAACTATGCAGTATTACTGCAGTCTTGATATTGGTTGTTGCAGCGGCCCTTACTACATGGTTGAGAAATAATTAACTATGTATATATGCGTTAGGCGCAGAAACCCTGTATTTCCCCTAGCCAGAAAGATATTTCCGTGATCAAACATGTTGCACTAAGGCTTGTCGGCTTCCCTCGTATGTGGCCGTGTATTATGCACGACCTATAAAATACTGGCATATTCCAGTTGTGTTGATTTCTAGTATCTTACAGCCCTACGGGGACATC
>BGNK01001244.1:39932-51169 GCA_003297005.1 Symbiodinium sp. clade A Y106 | reverse complement strand
CCAGCACAAAGTTTCCCCAGGATCTTGAATCTTGAATCTTGGATCCGGGGGAGTATTGAAGTTCAATCCTCGGGATTGAACTTCAATACTCGCGTGCTCGGTCTGCTTGAATCTTGAATATTGGATCCGTCAGCCCTATTGAATTCAATAGGCCTATTGAACTCAATAGGCCTCACGCGTGCATTGTATGTCAAAATTCTGGATGCATCGGGACTTTTCTCATTGCCCTAAACACACACACACACATACTAGGGTTCAAAGTATACACATACGCACGCACAGAGTAGTCTTTTAAACTGCGGGTCAGGGGAATACACAGTATTTAGCCCAAAACTGGTGGATAACTCGGGNCACACACACATACTAGGGTTCAAAGTATACACATACGCACGCACAGAGTAGTCTTTTAAACTGCGGGTCAGGGGAATACACAGTATTTAGCCCAAAACTGGTGGATAACTCGGGGGGGGGGGTACCATATATATATATATATGCAATGTGCACAAGCCCTGAATTTTCCAACTCGCAGCTACACTCTGAGTGTCTCATGCGCACAGCTCCTCAACCCTATGCGTCCATATCTTTGGACATACAATCACACGGCATACTTAATGCTTCTCCACATCAATATCGCCATCAAGTGCAAGGCTCCGACATTCAACGACTCCAGGCAAGGTGTCTGTAAGTGTGAGTGCGCGCGCCCGTGTGTGTGTGTCTGTGTGTGTGTGTCTGTGTGTGTGTGTGCGTGCGCGCGCGTGTGTGTGTGTGTGTAAGTGTTTGTGTGCATGTGTGTGCAGATGTCCGAGCCCCTCTCTTCAAATTTCAAAAAAATTGACTTACTGAGCGTGTGACATACCGCTTGGTCGCTCATGGCGAAGCAAGACCGCAAGAATAATGATGATGCTGATGATGATGTTGCTGCCGATGACCATGATGTTGGATATCACGGCTCACAAAGATGGGGATGATGTGTACGATTCTCATGAAGCCGGGACGACAAAGAGAATGTTGATGGTGTAGTGGAGATCATGATTCTAGAAGCAGCAGCAGTGAGGCTCTCCGCCTAGCCACCCTCACTTGGCATAAGACCGGGCAGTCGGTGGTCACCGTGAAGGGGTTAGGCAGGTCCGGCACTGCGCCTGATCGGCCACGACGATCCACAGCCTACCCCCAACCAGCTCTCGGTCCTAACGGTGCAACGACTACAGTAGTGGTCCACCCAACACAAAGCTCTGATGCCTCTTCGTGCCAACTGGACGGCCGCTCGACGTCCACGCACAAAACGGATGCGGTAGAGGGCTTAGCAATAAGCGGTATAATGGTTCCGAGTCTGAGGAGCACGCCTAGCTTCCCACAGATGCTGGGATCCGGCCTGGTGACAGCAGGTGCAGCTCAGCTTTTCGTTGTCCTCCCTTACTACCATCACCACAACAGCAACAGCAACCGCGATGACGACGACGGCGTCAGCGACAGCGACAGCAGGATAAATAGCAACAGCAGCAACAGGTAGAGCAACTTTCGGCAGCATTCAGAACCATCTGAATGCCGGGAACACATCACCCACCATCAGTATCATCATCACCACCCATCGACCATCCCCCAGAATGCCTCATCCTCGTCACCACCATCTGGACCCGCAGCTCACCACACCCTGAGTCTGGCACACCGCCTGTCCCATCTCCGTCTCGGAGACCGGCGATCGGCGCTGTTGCCATACCTGACGAATCTCGTAGAAACGGCTCCGGGGCCCCTCAATGAAACTTTCGAGCAGATGGGACTTGGAGCCTTTGGACCGGAATCTCCATCCAAATCGAAACCCTGCGCCCTGCGCCGAAATCAACGAGCCCCAACACGACTCTGGGCTTGAAATAATATGGGTTACAATTATCGTTGCCCTACTTACAACCCCACTTAGAACTACCCCTGAACCTCCAGGTCGGCTTCAGATGCCCCCAAAGCTGCTCCAGCGTGGCCTCGGAGCCGTTGATCTGCAAGGCTCGGCTCCTGAGGCTCGCCGCGCCCGACTTTCCTCCCAGGTCCGAGGTGCGGGGTTTTGGGATATAGTATATAATTACCTATACTATTTTGGGGGTTCCTTATTGTAATTATAGTATACTTGGCCTTAAGGCCCCTATATTATGGCTATACTATATTGACAATAAGGAACCCTCAAAATAGTGTTGGCAAGTATTTAGGCCCCTTTACTAGACTTGACGGTGTAGGGGTGTTTGTTGACGCTTGAGGCTTTCACTCGGACAAGTCCAGATAAGGCCTGAAGACGAAGCTGAGGAAACTCACAAGTACAATCAGAATCGGAGTCTTCGTTGTGCTTTTTTCGAACCTCCTGCCTCCGGCAGGACAGCAGGCAAAACAGCGCTTAACGGCTTAACGCACCCTGCTCCAAACGTGCCCCCCAAAAACCGAATCTCACGGCAAGGCCATGCCAAACAGCTCGAACCATGATGCTAGTACGTAGTCTTACACAGGTGAACTGTAATAAGGACAGCTCGCCGCACTCACAAAGGTCGCATCGGGCGTCAGGGTGGCCGACAGGTTGGAGGTTGATTGCCCCTTGGGTACAGGGTACAGGGCCTTGCCCAGCGCATTGGCAATGCATTTGGATCCAAGCGAAGCAGAGAAACCCCAAACCCCAAAAAGAAAGAAGATGCTCAACATGTTTCACGCCTCAGGCCCTGCGCCCTGCCGTGCGAAATCGGAACAGTACCTTCTATACAATGAAGCCTTACTATCGGATCAATAAGAATTGGAGTAGTGTTTTGCTGTATACTGTAGTTATATCTGTATTCCAGCATAATGGGAACTCTATGGGATAGAAGTGGCAACATCCAAACCCAGAGGCCCATCCTGGTGAGCTGTGGAAGTGCTCCGGCGAGGCCACCTCACCAAGAGCCTGGCCCATCCGGGTTTCGGAGCTCACAACTCAAACAATCCAGGAGGGGCATGTCTCTACAGTATTTAGGGCTTCTAGGCTTCAAGGGAACCCCAAAAGCTCCAGAACCAAAAAGCCTGCCTTCTGATGCTCTCTCAAGTTTCCACTCATTGGTTCCAGAAGAGCAGCTGCCAGGGTTTCGGGCTTAGGGTTCTTCTCGACAAAAGTTTTGTACAGAAAGTCTCAGCCTCAAGACAGGAACAGCCAAAAGCTGCTTCCCGTTTCCGAGACAATCTAAGAGCCTGTCTCATCAGAATAATGCTCCGGGTATATATATATATATTAGAGGAATTACAATATACAAGGTGTAGAGGGGCTATGAAGGGATGCTGCTACTACCTATTTAGGCCCCCACACTGCTTGTAGTTTCGATCTCGTCAGACAAGTTTCGACTCGGCGAGCATTCTGAACTCTACACCCAGTCAACACTCGCATAAGGGCCTCACTGTTGGAACATGGTTTTGGGGTATAGTATTAGTTGAGTCTAGTATAAGAAATAGTATAAGGAACCCTTCGAAACAGCATTCTTAACTATTCAGGCTTCTACGACATTACTTGTCAAGCTCGCTGCGCTCTACGCAACCAAAGCACTGGCAACGCTTGAAATGACGCGACTTGAACATCTTAAAGCGCATGGTGCTCCGAAAGCCCCAAGCTATCAATCCCTGAAAACCCTTTCATCTGACCCGAAATGCCCCAAAACCTCAAAACCCTCAAAGCCCAAAACACCGTTTTGAAGGCCAGCAAAGCCCAAAAAGGTCGATCTCAGCCTCCTGCAAGCGCTCTTGGGCGACAGACCGCGGCAACTCTGACGGAGCCAACGGCGCGGTCTCCACCCGGGCCCCACCCTGGCAAGAGGGTCCAGGTTTACAATAGTATTCTGGAGTTGCGGTTTAGGTTTTAGGGTTTGGGGTATACTACGACATGGGGAATTAGATCTGTGCTTCAAGGATCATCGTAGTTTTGCCATTTTTGGCAACCGCATGGCCTGTCTCGAGGACCCGCTTGGCAGGTAACGCACGTCTGTAGCTGTGCCTTACTATGACTAGTTGTAGGGTTAGCATCATTTTGTGTTCGTAGTCGCGCAGTTTCTGTTTCTTAGTATCATTCTGGAGATAAGAATGGTTGTTACTACTTGTTTGTGATCGTGACCATTGACGTGACTACTGCATGCTTGCGTCTTCAGTTGGCACCTCAAGCTAACTTCGTGCCGCACGGGTCTTGTGAAAAAAGGGACCTCTGCAAGGCAGGTCAGCGATCCAGTCGAGCTATGGTTTTGGTTTTCGGCGCTCACACTCGGACTGGTTTGGGTTTAGGGCCAAAGTTTAGGGGTTTAGGGTTTCGACTCACTGGTCGTCAGCCATGAGCCAAACATTCCAACCACGGCCAGTCCCCAAAAACCCTAAAGCCTAAACAACAAACCCCGAGCCCTTACAAAGCCCACCACAAAACCCTTAAAGGACCCCTTCCAGCCCTCCAGATCCGAGCCGCCCGTTCTTGATAGTACAAGCATGTCCTGCCTGGAAACAAAGCACTGCACTGTTCATGTTAGATTAAACTGTGTAGTATAGTATAATGAAGTACTAATTTGCTTTTATATATTATGTACAACACATGCATTTATCACCTACATGCACACGACAACACAACCCATGCACGTACAACCACATGCAGACGCATCATACATGCAGGCAGTGCTGTGGCTGTTTGGTTACACACAACGTAGAAACCAGCTTCTGCAGGCATGCATCCACTGTCACCCTGTTGCCACCAGCCTGCACACTCTGCCCGGTCAGAGACAAGGCATCAAGATACCTCGGATCGGAGGGTTGCTAAAGCCCGATCGAGCCCCAATACCCTATACATCCACAAAACACTGTGTTCCCATAATAGTATAATATACCTTGTGCTGCACCTTATTATAATTATAGTAAACCCTTACACCGTACTGTGTCACCAACCCGCCCAAGGTCCCTTCACAGCCACAGCTTCCGTCCGAGGAGCGAGGTGAGAGATGCAAGCTGCCTCGGGTGTTCGCAGGGAAGAATAAGAAGACGGGTTCATGGTAATATAGGACCTTAATAATTCGAACAGGGTTTTGGGGCCCATTATACTATAATTATATGTAATAGGGAGCCCCCAAACTAGTATAGGTAGTTTTGAAGCCCCTATATGAAATCCAAGAGCCCACAAAGTTTGAATCCATGGCCAGAGACAACCCCTGAAAGCGTCCGAGCATCACCGGATAGCCCGCTGTCTTCACGTGGGCCTGGTCCAGGTCGAGCCTGGCCGCGGGGACATCGAAATAGCATGCTGAATCATAAAGCTGTCAGAAGGTCTTTATAGTTTTGGAATATTGGGTTACTATAGGGGCCAATTATTATAAGGACCCCCCCGAAATAGTATAGGTGATTTTTAACGCCCTTACATTATATGGGTTTTGGGTCTATAGAGACAGAGTGTCAGCTTGTCCCTCGCAGAGTGAAGAATAAAAGCTCGCGAAACAGCTGGTCCCAGTTCCCGAAAAACCCGAGGGTTTAACTAGTTCATGGTTGGGATAGGATCAAAAATCCAACTTTGTATTCCTTATTGGGTTTAAGTACCCATATAATTGTAAATGTTATCCAACTATGACAAAGTTAAGGTCAAGGGTAGCTCAGGTGATACAGGAATTGGCAATAACTAGTGACTAGCGCAAGAAAAGCGGCAGGCGACATGGACACTTTTAGGTCTCTTGAAGATTTCGCCACTCTGCTTCCCAGCGCTTCCAGCCGACGGCCGGCAGCACTGCATCAATGCACACCTGCCACTTTTCAACTGCTGTGAATTGGACCGCCTGGCGCAATTTCTGATTGTACGTGCACCTGCGCCGTCTTTGAGTCAGCGTCGTCTTCGATGGACAGTGATTCTTGATCCACAGCGCCGTTCTTGTGAAGAAAGGCCATCACCTGAGGCAAACGCGGCGCGTGAGAACCTCTGTACCAACTGCCGACACTTGAAGCACTTCACCAACAGAAGGGCGACGATGGAAGATCACGAAGAGGGAGAGATACAAAAACAGGTCACTCGCCTGTGGCATGAGCTGCTGAGGAAACTTCACCGTTCGCCGCTGCTTGTCGAGCTGTGCGCCTATAACCTCGGGCCAACCAAAGGATGCGATTTCGCATCCTGCAGCATGTAGACAGCATGTGGAGAATCAAGTCAAGCAGACAGCTGCTCGGAACAAGGCTCATGGACTTGGGTGCAAAACGCCCATAACCAATGCAGAGTCTGAACATACCAGCTAATTGGGCCACACGACGGCGAACATTCCCATGTCCCAGTCAAAGAAACAAAACCATTCGACTACTCCGCCCAAGCAGCAGCATCCAGGACGTGGAGCAGGTCGTCCACCCCGGTGCCGTCCGCCGCGCAGATGGGCACGGCTTCTGGAGGCACATAGCTCATAGAGCTCAGGAGGTCGATCTTGTTCCACACCTTCAATGCACGAGTCTGACTCACTAGGGGGTATTCGGGAAGTATTTTACGAGTATGAATCAGACATCAAAGGCGACCTCGTTGAGCGTGAATGATACAGGAACGACGCATGAGGGGCATCACCACAAGCATCAGATAGCTTCAGGATTCTGCCTCGGGTGCCGGGACAGGCAGCTGTTGGTTCGCTGTCGGTGTTGATAAACCTAGTGATGTCCACCCGAGGGCGCACACGTCATGTCTACATACACATGATGTGTGTATATGTATGTATGTTCGCTCGCACGAATGCATGTATGGAAGACTGTATGTATGCATGTACAGTTGTAATCTGTACATATGTATATATATACACACATATTTGTACTTATTCATTTATTTATGCTTATAGAAACATGTACATATTATGCTTGTGAGGCGTGTATACATGCGTGTACATGCGTACGTCGTGCAAACTTCTGTGGCCGTCTCCGTCTGCACACTGCGAGTGCTCAGGCAAAGCGACATACCAATGATGTCGCGCAGTCGCGCCTCGATCACCGAGGACTGCAGCTTGCTCTCAGGCATTCCAGCGCTACGCAGCGTCTTCAGCACGATGTCCTTCCTTGTGGCAAAGAGTCATGCATGGCTGAGGGCTGGAGGATGTTGTAGGTCTTGGCATCTGCGGCAGTTGAGTTTCGACAGTGTCTCTAAGCAATACGAGGCAAATCTTCCACGTCCCGAATCGGGTCCCGGCGGCTGCATGGTGCGCTGGGGATGTGCAATGTCTCTGACATGCCTCGGTTTGTCCACTGGGTATTGCAAGGGCCATAACAATGCCGCCGTAGACGCTATGCAGGTCGGTGCATTCCGAAACCGATCATTACGAGCCAAGGTGCAGTAGCACGTCGCAGCTGACGATCTCGTCCAATGTTGACTGGAAAGCCGCAAAGAGATTGTGCGGCAAGTGCTGGATGAAGCCAATGCTGTCAGCAATAATTGCATGCCTCGTTTGCAGACTTTCGACAGGACCTCGCGAGATTTCAGCAAGCAGAAAATTCATCAATGCATTGAAGCTGCCCGCCGGAAGGCAGCTTGACCCTCCTCATTGTTGTATCCAGGGTCTGGAACAGGAGGTCTCTTTCGCGTAGGCCTACCCACAAGAAACGGAAGCTTGCACGGGAATACACCTCGGTATACTTCACAAATGCCCACATGCAGTTTCCAGAAGCCGTCGGGCAAGTAAAGCTTTAAGTCATAAAGTTTCACCCCTTTTCTCACCAGCAGTGTTACACTCACCCCCTCAACTTGTTGGTTGCGAAGTACGGAGAGTTCAATTTCAGCACCGGAGTAAAGTCTATTATGTACTGGGTTCCCGGGATTATCCGGGATATTGACCCGTTGCTGCGGCGGGAACGCACCTTAAAATGTTACATTTGTCAAAGCCCCGCAGACGGGCGGCTGCCCGTAAAATCCCTCAAAGAAGGGGCTTCTGGGCCCTGCCGAGCAGAAAGTCCTCAACCTCGGTGTATTTCTAGCATCGGGGCCCTCTTCCGGTCTTAGCCTTTTTTCCAAACTGGAAGACCCTCCATCACTCAGACACTTTAAGCCTCCAAAGGTCCAAAAGAATCCGAATTCCCGACTCCCACCTGCATCGGTGAGGCGGTTCATCAGAGAGGTCTTCCCTGCACAGCAAAGGCTTTGAGGCCCCTGCCGGAATAGCCGGTGCAAAAACCAAATTCTCTGGGGCTCTTCGGACCCCGACAAATCTAAAGATCCAGGCGGGCACGGGTTGTAAATGTCCTTTCACTGAGCTGGGCGCTCCCACACCTCAGACTGAGCCGTCTTGTGACCTCATGCTTTGGCTGCTGGCGCTGTGTCGACGACCGTGACGAAGGAGGTTGACCCGTTCTGCGGCTACTTCTGCCGACAGATTGCCGCATCCCAGCGATGTACGACTAAGAACCCTCAACCCAAAGCTGCACTTTCAGTGCACCGAAGGTCTTAGCATAGCTGCGTACCGGCTTGAACCTCCAGGGATCTCCAGGGCTTCCAGTTCCCCGAAGCCATCTTTCAAGATCGAAGCACGAGTCTATCGTAGAGATTCCAATGTAATAATCATGAAGGCCTGCGTTCGTGTATCCCACGATGCCGATAGTTGGCACGCCCTCGCGGTTTATGCGCTGCAGCTTCCGCGACCTTTTCTCCTGAACTGCACAGGAACTCTACGTAAGTTGGATGTCCCCACTCCCCGTCTACACTGGATGGGCGCAGCCCGAGAAGATCAAACAAAAAGTCCAAAATCGGCTTCGAATTTCCTGCGAGCCTCCGTCTCCAGAAACTTCTTCATACGCGCTTGCGCGATACGTAGGAGTGTCCTCTCGGTTTCAAACGGCGTCGTCTCGTAGTGGTACTGAATCTCCACGTCGCTCTTGAAGCCAGTGACCTGGCGAATCTGGGTCTGTTCCTGCCTCCGCAACGAAAGTCAAACTTAAGCCCAGGATATCCCAGGTTTCAGCCCGCAAGTTTCAATCAGAATGAGAAGCCGTCCAGCCTACGTCAAAAAAAGGTTGGGCCCCCCAAGAACGCCTCTGTCCCAATTCACGTCATCCATCCCGTACCAAACTAGCCCGTCATCTTCGTCGTGATGCTCTGTTCTTGTTTGAACCTACACCCTAAACCCTATGGCTGTTTATGGTTAAGCTTCTTACTGTGCTAGCTTCTAACCACAATCAGAACCGTATGCATCATCCGCGGCATACCACTACTTACGAAGGGAAGACGACAGTACGAACCAAAGGAAAAAAGCCTCATAGACCCCGACAGGGTCACACAAACATACATTACATACATACTTACATACATACATAAATACATACATACATACATACATCCATGCCTGCCTGCCTGCCTGCCTGCGTTACGGGTGTCTACGTTGATGTACTTAATTGCATATTTATTTGTTTATGCTATTTGTCTCCATCTATGTACATATATGTATATATATATATGTATATGTATGCATATATATACATATACATATACATATACCTATACCTATACCTATACCTATACCTATACATATACATATACATAT
Source organism: Symbiodinium sp. clade A Y106 (assembly GCA_003297005.1). Taxonomy (NCBI): domain Eukaryota; class Dinophyceae; order Suessiales; family Symbiodiniaceae; genus Symbiodinium; species Symbiodinium sp. clade A. The sequence continues at coordinate 41,669 of BGNK01001244.1, read as the reverse complement.
ACATGTACATATACATATACATATACATATACATATATACCTGCGATGGAACACACACACACACCACTGCCTCTTTGAAGGGGCCCACTTGCTCGTGTAGCAGCTTGATCGTTTCCCGCAGGCGCGCTTTGGTGCCCAAGGTAAGCCGAGTCTTCAGATACCTTGGCTTTGGGTATTGCCGCCACCCTGAAAAAGTCTATATTAGGGGTCATACTATAAGGCAGTTACACTATAAATATTGTCTAACTGTGACAGAGTGGGGGCATTATCCAACCTTGGCTCGTTGCCACCTGGAGAGGTTCAACTATGGTATGGGCTACTGACATCGCTCTTTAGCTCGCTAGCTAAAGCTCGTCGGCAAGCTGGACCCAACTCTACAAGTTTTAGATTTCAGGCGTCCCCTCTCTCTGTCTCTAAGCCCATGCCGGCTCGTTCCGCAGAACCACAGGTCAACAATGCCCTCCAAGCCCTAAAGACCCGCCGGCATTCCAACATATGGGCCTTACTAATTAGAATAGGGTTTCGGGGTATATTATAGTGCTTATTATTATCATCAAGACCCTAATATTATAGTGCTTACTAGTATCATCAAGACCCTAATATTATAGTGCTTATTAATATCATCAAGACCCTAACAAATTAGATAGGCACTTTTAAGGCCCCCAAGACGTCCCCCAGCCTTCCCCAGCAAGAGCTCAAGGCAAGCCAGGCCACTCCAGCCGAGCCAGCCCCACCTTGGAGTTGCAAACAAAACCGGGGCCTCAATAGAGACTGGAACTGGAAACTCGTAGGATCCTTATATTTTGAAGCTAAAGATCTAAGACAATATAAATTCTAACCTTTTATGGGATGCTTTTTAGCCTAAGGACCACGAAACAAGCTTCCCTACTTTTTCAACCCCACCTGCACTTTGGCCTGCGGTGTGCGAGCTCGTAGGCTGAAGATCTCCAGTACCTCCGTCGGCTTTTTTCCCTTTTGGGTTTAGGGTTTAGGGTTCTCCGTCGGCTTAGGGTTTTGGGTTTCGGTCTTTTTGGGGCTCAGGGGTTTTGGGTTTCTGTTTTGTTTTGTGGGGTGAGTCGGGCTTTTTGGGGCGCTCAGGGTTTCGGGTTTGGGGATGCCGTTTTTTCGTTTCGGAGTCTAAAGATCAGGGTTTTGGGGGAGCCTCTGGCTCGAGCTTAAACCGCTCAGCTAGGTGGCGCTTTTAAAGCTCTTGAAAAATATTAGTAAATAAGATCCTCTTAAGCCCAATAAGGGAAAATGTAAAATGTCCCAAAGCCCTACCTAGTCAGTAATTGGAATAATTAGGGCTTTGCCGTAGATGAAAGTATCACTGCACGAAGGAGCCCTAAAGGATCATATTGGCAACTATGGCTGACAAATTGCTTCCGCTCCGGGCCCCGCTAAACCATAAACCCTAAAAGGATTCTTTTATAGGAATCGTAACGAGGAGCCCTTCAAACGCCGCCCTGCTGTTGAGCAAATGCTAAAAAGCTATTACAGCAGAGATCAAAAACGTAAGCTTTGCAACAAGACTAAGCCGTCGTCCTGTCTCTGCGTCTCCCCCCCCCTTCTCTATCTCTCTCTCTCTCTCTCACTCTCACTCTCTCACTCACTCACTCACTCTCTCTCTCTCTCTGCACTCGCCTCCCGTCTCTACTTGTACATGTGCATGTGTATATATATATAGTTAAATAAAGACAAATATTATATATATGATCCCGGTTCTCGGTTCGCCGA
>BGNK01001244.1:1206-34786 GCA_003297005.1 Symbiodinium sp. clade A Y106 | reverse complement strand
GGACCCACCGGGTCCCACTAAGTACGTATCGGGACACGTGCAAGGCTGGTGGTTTTGAGGGCGCGATTTTGGGTCCAGAAAATGGTCATGCTTCCGGCTTCAACATAGCGTGCCTCCATGGTATTATGAAAATGTAATCAGCCTACATGCCCGGTTTAGGGGAAGGGCAAATTCTGCAACGTAGGGCCATGTCGCAGCAAGTTACGTGCAAGCTTTTAGCCTAGTCTGGCAGCTATAGCNGTCATGCTTCCGGCTTCAACATAGCGTGCCTCCATAGTATTATGAAAATGTAATCAGCCTACATGCCCGGTTTAGGGGAAGGGCAAATTCTGCAACCTAGGGCCATGTCGCAGCAAGTTTACGTGCAAGCTTTTAGCCTAGTCTGGCAGCTATAGCACCTTTTGGCAGCTGCAGGGCACCGGATTGGCCAGCAACGCGTACGACTTCCGGCTTCGTTTCTGGGACCGTTTTCTGGGCNACCGTTTTCTGGGCAGCTTTCTTAATGCCAGCCGTAGCAAGGTCACCAGTTTACGGGCCGTGCTGCGGGCCGAGTTTTGGAGCCACAGAAACTCCACTTTTTGGGAACCACAATGTCGGTCCCAATCATTTGAATCACTTGTTGGGCTGCTTTGTGCTCCCATCCTTGTGACCAGCTTTGCTTCCCGTGTTCGAGTTTCGGTTTCAGAGCGACTAGACCAATGCACATTCAGGGCACTCNCCCAATCATTTGAATCACTTGTTGGGCTGCTTTGTGCTCCCATCCTTGTGACCAGCTTTGCTTCCCGTGTTCGAGTTTCGGTTTCAGAGCGACTAGACCAATGCACATTCAGGGCACTCTATATCATGAAGCTGGCTTGGTGTCCGGAATCTGGGCCTGCAAACTGGGCCGAACACCTCAACAGAAAGCTGCTTAACGGTCAACGTTGGCTGTGCCCGGCTCCCCCTAAATGATTGCACACACCGACTGGACGCACACCTGGACTACCCACCGCGTCCCACCGAACCCGATTTGGGTCCCACGTAGAGAAGAGCTGGGACCCACCGGGTCCCACCGAGCCCGATTTGGGTCCCACCGTAGAGAAGAGCTCGGACCCACCGGGTCCNCGGGTCCCACTAAGTACGTATCGGGACACGTGCAAGGCTGGTGGTTTTGAGGGCGCGATTTTGGGTCCAGAAAATGGTCATGCTTCCGGCTTCAACATAGCGTGCCTCCATAGTAGGGTTTATCATGTGGCGCAACATGCAGAACCAACGTGAGCGCTAAAGCCGACCATAAACCGCACAGCACCTTGGGGAGTGAAGCTGGACTGAACGGTAAACCCCAAACCCAAGGCCCCCCATACTATGATATAAGTCTATAGGGGCTCCAAGAAGCTACGTTAAACAGTGATTCAGACCTCTCTCTCTGTGAATTCCCAGAGCCAGTTGCTGCGGCTTGGCAGTGAGACATTCGGGGAAGAACGGCTCTTATCCGCAAGGCCGGAGGCCGGGATCTCGCTGCTTATAGGAGCCTTAATCGTTAGACTAGGGTTCCTTCATATACTTGCAGGATAGTATACCCCCACAACCCAAAGTTTACGGGGTTGTGGGTTTCGAGGTTCAGGCTTTAGATTTAAGAGTCTGTGGGATTGAGATGCGCAAGTTCATGGTTGTCTTTTCGGGTAAGGGGGTCCAGGAGCTTACCCATAGGCCCCAAAGTAGTTCCTTTTTGGGATTACCTTATAGAATTCTTAATATGAACCCCCAAAAGGAACTACTTTGGGGCCTGTGGTCATGCGCTGCGTTCATGGAGTGAACACTCCGTGCTTAGGACTCCTACTATGTTCCGCCTGAAGAGCCCGATTGCGCAAGTGCAAATGCTTACTCCAGCAATTTGAGCATGTATTGTATGTAATCTACATGCATATGTATATGCACATGTATATGTGTATGTATATGCAGATATAGGTATGTAATTACGTATGCAGGTACGCAGGTATGCTGGTATGTAGGTATGCAGGTACGGGCGTGTGTGTGTGTGTGTCTGCGGTTGTATGTGTGTATGTGTGTGTATGTGTATATGAGTGAGTCTGCGCATGTGTATGCTTATGGGTCTGTGTGTGTGTATGTCTATGTGCATGCGCATATAAATATATATGTATATATATATATATATATATGCATACACACATAGGTACACATGCCTCGAGATATACATATAATGTATGTACAACTCATGATGTCGATGTGTCTGTGTACACACAAACACACACGCACACACCATGCCTCTCCACGGTTTAGGGTTTAGGGTGATGAACAAACCCGAACTCAGTCAAAAGTCGACGTTTTTAACCCGGCTTTGTTAGTAAGACTCATAATTTAAGGCGTTTCGGCCCAAAGACCATGGTACATAAGGCTTTTGGGCTATTTTGAGCCTTAGGGTTAGTAAGAGCAGACCCGCCGAAACGAGGAGTTGCCATCCCACGTTCTGCCTGCAGGATTCGGGCGGAGTGTTTAGGGTTTAGGGGTGTCGGACACTTCCTACTGGGAAGTGTCGCTGCTAGGGATTGTGGGTATATGCAGGTACCTTACTTGTATCTTCCACTCGAACAGCACCGATGAACCTCTAGGGGAACCGTCCGAAGTCCGTATTGAAGACAACTTCCTGTCGCAAGAGAGATCCCAGTTTCAGCGCTCAAGCATGGCAGGAGTAGATGTTCATTCGGCCTCGCTGCAGGATGCCGGAAGCATCACAGGGCTTCTGGCTTAGGGCTGAGGGCCAAAACCCTAAACATAAGGCTTAGGTGTTTCAAGTCTTCCGAATCCCTGAAACCTATTCTCAGAAGACTACATTCTTCATGGTCCTTCTGTAGCCGCGATTTTCATCCATCAGTGCACTGTACAAATGTATGATATCATGTCATACATATATATATATATACATACACACTCCTTCTTGGGTGGGTTCCTGTGTTGCTTTAGGGGCATGATGAGGGTTTGGGGGAAGATAAAAATGTGACGATATAGTGATTATGAGAGGGTACCAACATGAGTTTACACCAGATTTTCGGGGGGCCTTAATCGCAGTAAGGGTTAAGGGCCTCTGCCGCTAAATCCCACAGCAAAGCAACATCTGTGGCGCTTTGGGATTTAATTAGGGATTAAGCCCTACCTAGAGGCTCATACCCTACCCCTTTCTTAGGATACCTAGCTTTATGGGTTTAGAAAAGTAGATACCCTAAAAAGGGTGTACGGTATGAGCCTACAGGTAAACCCTGAACCCTGAGACCGCAAATCTTGACACCCAAAGGCCTGTCCTTCCCGGAGACCTTGAACTCCAAACCCAAACTGCCATGGATAGGGTCTAGGGTTTAGGGTTTAGGGTTTAGTGTTCAGGTTTTAGGGTCTAAATTTAAGCCTATCGGTGTCGGTAAGCCATAAAACCTTAACCGCCATCTTCGGCAGTCCTGCCTTCACGGCGGGCGCACTCTCCTGCACTTGACCGACAAACTCAATTTGCAATTTACAAGTAATGTAGGGGCCTTAATAATTAGAATAGGGTTTCGGGGTTCCTTAATATAATTATGGTGCAATATCCCACAAAACCTATTCGGCGGCCCTGTTCTAATTATTAAGGCCCCTATATTAGGCACAAGCAAAACTGTGAAACCGTGATAGAGCCCAACAAAATGTAGGCTCCAAACACAGGCCTCGCACAAACCTCCAAGTAGAATGGGAAGCTTCTGGATTTTGTAACGTATTAATATTTGCAGTTCCTTCTCTGGGCGCTTGAGGCTCGAGGTGTTATACAGTCTTCTCTAACGTCTGGGGCCGTCAACATTGATGTCTCAAGGATCTATTTGGCGGGTCTGTCTGGAGCTTGAGGCTTGAACTTCCTCATGCTGCCTCCTCTTGTCGAGCCAGGTTCATGGTTGGGACGATCCCCCTCATTCCACCGACACACAACGAATAGTGAAAATAGGTTCGATTTGTCTATGGCGTCCTTGCTCACTGCTGAAATCCTTTTCGTGACTACAACAACCGTGACGACAACGCCTGCTGCCCGCTGCTGCTCGTCGTCGTCCTCCTCCTCCTCCTCCTACTGGTCGTGCTCCTCCCACCACCACCACCACTACCACCGCCGCCGCCGCCGCTACCGCTGTAGCTCTTGCTTCGTCAAGGTTTAAAGACAACAGCTACTGCTCAATGCTGGTACTGTCGGGATGGCGATGCTCGTCTGCAAGATGCGATTTGGGCTTGCAGGAGCGTCGTGAGTCATAACAAATACAGCCAGGCAAGATGTCGCTCTGTGCGAATGTCGCTCTCGTGCGAAACTGGCACTTCTATGAGCAGCCCCAGTTCTCGAGAATAGTCGAGCTCAGTATTCCCATATGGGTGTTTCAATCAGTAAGACAAACGCGAACATGGACCCAAATACTAGGTCCTTAATGTGATCCTTCTGATTTAGAAGATGCCTGTGCATGAATAGGGCAACGCCCCCCACCACCCCCCAAATCCCCCTCGTTTGGACAAACCTCATTTTAAAAAAAAGTGCAGATTTGCTGACAGGCACCTCCACAACAGCTGCAGGAGCAGATCCGCCGCCAGGCACCTCCACGACTGCCGCAGGTGCACTCACCTGCAGACAGGCGCCCCACTTCAATGTTCAACAACCCATGGGTTGAAGGTTTGCCTGGACCCTAAGAAACCTCTTCCTGAATTTGAATTCCTGATATAAGTCACTAGAAGGTAGGCTATTCGGGGTTAGGTAAGGGCTGCAATAGCCGCAGGGCTCTAAGGACCAAGGCGTACGGCATTATGGCTCCAGGCCCGTTTTGGAGCCGTAGGCGAATGCTTCCTTAGAGGTTCTGGCGTGCTCACTCCGAAATAACTTGTGGGTGAGTACCCTAGCCCAAAAAGGGTTAACTGGTTTGGTTATGGCGGGATGATATAAGCTTATAAGCCCCAGAAGGTTAAAGATTACCCACTCAGGTACTAAGCTAGTCACTGGAATCAGTCACGGCTTTCTACATATCTCGACAGACTTCTGGAGGCATTGCCAATCATGCTACAAAGCTGTCTTGCATGCTACTCCCCTACATGCTGCACGAAGGAGTAAATATGCCCGGTGAAACTTACTCTCGTGGCACTACCACTATCGCCTGCACCAGCACTCTGGTCATCATTACCACTAGGGACAAGCAGAGGCTGTGCCTGCAGCACAATTCTAACATGCTTATGCAAGTAACCTTGCTTTCTTTTGGCCTGACCCTTCACAACAACCCTAAATCCAACACCCTGAACCCTACATCCTACACCCTTAACCCCAAACCCTAAACCACGACTCTTCTGCAACTAGGAAGTCCCAAAAGCTTGCGGTGCAACCACTTACCTGTCCAGTGCCCTGGGCGAACTAAAGGTTAAGCCTTGGAAGTATATAGGTTTTAGGGTTTAAGGTTTAGGGTTTAGGGTTATACCGCCCCAAAACGGTTAAAGTTTACCTACTCTACCGTCAGAGCACGGCTTCGCAGTTCCAGGGCTTTTGGAAGGTTCATGGGCGTCGGGCATTTGAGGGATTCAGGGTTTTGGGGTTTAGAGCTTCGGGAGTTTAGGGTTTTGGGCTTGGGGTTTTGGGGTTTTCGGTTTACGGTCTTGTTGATTCGGACTTTGACAACTCTTGACTTGCATTTATCTTTCGCATTAACACTAAACCCTACTACTCTTCGGGTCTTCAGCTCAGGGTGCGGGACTCTGAGGCGTGAACCTTTTGCCAGTCCATCCTCATGGAAGAAGGTTCCTTAGCAACCAGGGATGCAATCTGAGAAGGATTTACACATAGCTGAACGAACCAGGCAGCTTCGAGAACCCAACGCAGCAGTAGCAACTGCAGGCATTAGGAATACAGGGTAGTTACAGAGACAAGGCAAAGAACAGTAATGCAAAGCGGACGACATGACAAACAGAAGACGGCATCGACATAGTAGCCGCACGAAGACATGGTAACAACTGGCACAGGAAGGCTGAAACGAGGGAACGACAACGACTGAACACATGCTACCATTGGAATGGCTAAGTCCAGGCAGAAGTAGAAATCGCACTGATGCGGCAAGTGTGGTACTTGGGGCTTGTTGCGCTTGAACATGGGGGGCCAGGCATGCAGTGCCAAAAGACGGCTAAGTCATCGGAAGAGCAGCGCTGGAGTTGAGGGGCACTAGCCACACGAGAAAGTGTTTAAGAACTACTAGCTCCATGAGTACACGCACACACACACAGACAAACGCACACACACACACACACAAACAAACAAACAAACAAACAAACAAACAAACACACACACACACACTGACTGACTGACTGACTGACTGACTGGTGGAGGTAGTCGTGAAGGCACACGTAGGAGCAGCGGCAGAAGACACAGCAGGTGTGGCCACGGTAGCAAAGTCGTCAGTCATCGTAGTCACCGGTCGTGAAGAGGTGGCGATGGTAGTGGTAGCAGGGGCTCCAGAAGCGCAGACAGAGGAAAAGGAGCAGGGATGGGAGGAGGTCTTGGATGGGGCAGGCTCGAAATGGTTGATGACACCAGAGGGCAGCACCAGCACCAACACCACACCGCCACCGCTACCAGCAACTGCAGATGCAACGCTGCACCTATAGCTGGTCCCAGGCACACAATCCTTCGGGTCGCGGTAGAAGGAGATTTTGTACACGCTGCCCCTGAGGTCCTCCAGAGAACAATCTTGTACGTTCTAGCCTATGCGATGGCAGAGGCCGTACTGTGGTTCGGTACAAAGAGGGCATAGTGCAGACCGCTGAGCGACAAAACTGGCTGGAATCTTAGCAAGAGACTCCCAACCCCTCAAATTATGGGATATGCCTTACACCTTGATAAGAATCGTTCTAGAATCATAAAAAAACCTCTGTATGTTGCAAAATTGCTCGCTTGAGGAGTGGTGGAGTCTCGCGGGAAGCTTAAGGGCACAACCCTAACGGTCCAAGTACCTAATAATCATACACTCTCCAAAATAGTAGCCTACATAACTACTATCTTGAAACCGAGTACCTAATTATTGGGTCCTTTGGACCCTTGGGGCAAGACCACGACGTTTTGAGCTTGCACAGGATGTGGGTTGTTAAGACCTCGGGCTCTCACACCTGACACTGCCCTGCACCTCAGATCCGATTAGGACTTCGGGTTTAGGGTTTACGTTTAAGCTTGAGGATTTAGGATTAAGCATGATATAAGGTTTAGGAATTAGGATTAAGCATGTTAGGGGTCTAGGGTTTTGCGTTGGTGTGCGGTTTTTGCAGAAACCAGTTCAGGTGTAGGATAGGGCTTGGGCTTTACGGCTGTTCAAGAGTAGGGTCCATCGGTCCGTCTGGCACCACAGAATAATCTCAACCAAAACACTGGGTGGTTGTCAAAATTATGGTCCCTTTTCGGGTCCCTATTATAGTACGGCACCTAATAATTTTGACAACCCCCCCACTAAGGATCACTTCAAAAGGGAACCCATGGCTTTTTGAAGGCACCCTGGATACTTGGAGGGGCCTTAGGGGACTTAGTAAGGGTTCTTAAAGGGCTCCTTATAGGGTTTAGGGTTTAGGGTCTACTTGGAGGGGCAGGGGACGTAGTAAGTCGTTTATAAGTAGGGTTATAATTGGGGTAACTCCATTTAGGGTACTTATAACTCTACTTACTACTTACTAAGTCCCCTGCCCCTCCAAGTATATTCCAGGCTTATGAAACGCAAACACCACAGCCCTTCAGAGACCCAAACCCTCAACCAGAAGCCCTTATCGCCTAAACCCCAAACTAGGGCCCGAAAAAAGCACATAAGCAAAAATAAGGATAGGGGGATAGGGATATCCCATATAAACCCCCTTATAATGAAGCCCATTAAGGTAGCCCTGACAAGCCCCTAGCCCTTTGACTTTGAAGCACGGACCCCAGAACCAACAGACTTAAACCCAACAGCCTCAGAACTCAAACCGCAAACAAACTACGACAATGACCCTAAGGGTCCAAAGGACCTAATCATTAGGTGCTTGGGTTACGGATAGTAGTTTTGTAGGTTACTATTCGGGAGAGTATATATGATTATTAGGTACTTGGGCCCTTAGGGTTAAGATAACGTATACCCAAATAAATAGTACCCTAAATAGTAGGATCCCTATTATAAGGACCCCCAAATAAGGTACCCCTAATTTTCGGAACATGATTCTTAGGTACTTGGGCCCTAAGGGATGAATTCCCTTAAAGCCCCCTTTTAAGGGGTCTCCCTAAAGCAAAGGGTCGAAGCCCGTAAGCCCCCCCTTAAGCTTCCCTTTAAGCCCCCTTTAAGCCCCCGTTAAGCCCCCCTTAAGTCCCCCTTTAAGTCTGCAACTCCTGGACCCCTGGGGACGTTGGAACCAGCTATTCTTGGGACCCCTGAATCCCCCTGAACTAGGGTTTAGGGTTTAGGGGACGTTTAGAATCCCCCTGAACCACCAAGTTACAGGAGCCTGAAAATGCAGAATAGCTTTGGGCTATATTATCGTATTACCAGATGAAGGAATGATATTTTCTTGCGTTGCAATGGACCACAGAGTCAATCGACGCCTCCAAACGGAATAATATATTGGTAAATATTCAGGGTCCCAAATAGAAACCCACCTCGATTTTCCAGAGACCGCTCTCGCCGTCGTCAGGGCCTTGGATAGAGGGCGTCTCGTTGCTCAAACACCTTTTTTTGAGTCGTCTTTGCTCTCTGCTTGGCTGCAGGTCTCAGCGATGCGGCTGCCACGGCTTGCGTTTCACCGCTCAAAAGTAAACTATGTCCAGGCTTTGCAGTCTTAAGGTTTAGTAGTTTAGTGTTCAAGGAGGGGGTCTGGACTCATTAGGTCTTGGAGGTGTGGATCTATACATCACTAAGGGTTCAGGGTTTTATACAGTTTACAATAAGGGTCAAGTTCTCGGCTTAGAGTCGTCGTCGTCCTGCTGCCAGTGGTAGTGGTAAGGGGCACTGAGGTCTTACGTCTGCCGCACACTAGGGGAGGGAAGTAGGAATGTAGAGGCCTTGGTTCTTGGAATAGGGTTTTGGGATGCTTGTCCTACAATGCTGCAAGGACTATGCGGGGGTACTAGTACTCATCGTTCAGGCCGCTATGTTACCGACAGCCTCCACAAGGAGAAACAAAGACCCAATGATGCTCATGACGCGGGCTGCAACATCAAGGGTTTACGGCTCTAGCGTAGTAACAGTAGTCATCATAGTAACCATAGACAAGCATAACAGTCGTAATTAATAGGAATAACCATAGTCATAATAACGGTTGGAGCTCAGCATCATTCAGACCTTGGTGGCAACGCCACACATCGATCTCGCCGCACCCGGCTTTACGCGGACAGTTGAGAGCTCAGAGTCTGTTTCGTATGTCTCGTCCGGCCCTGCTGCTGAAAATTCGGCCAGACCGTCCTGCGTGCCGCACGGATGCGCACCTCGGTGGTGTGTGCCGTGTCGCCTCGTCCCTTCAGGTGACGCAATGGTTGCGGTTGTGTCAGTTGCGGTCGTGACACCATGGCGGCAGCAGCAGCAGCAGCAGCAGCGGCAGGAGCAGAGATGCTGAACAACGGCCATGACACCCACCGGCCACATGACTTCTGATAGCCGTGCTTCGAATCCCTAAACTGCGATTCAACTCTTTCAAAAGGGCCAAAACTCGACTTCCTGGAAGCCTCCCCTGGGCAGCCGACCGCAGATTGAAGAGTGTTGGGTGATGGCGACGCCGGTTGACAACGGAGGAGCCTTCTTAGCTCCGAAGGGCTTCGGCTTTGAGGCTTCGGAACTTGGGTAGCTACTAAATCAGGGCATCTTTTCAGGTTCCCCCCCGCCCCTCCAAAAATACGCACAGGACCTAAAAAAGGAACCCTAATCTAGAGATCTACCCATTTAGGGTTTGAGGGTCTCGTGTTCGGTACAGTTTGGGGCCGGCTTGGACCTCCGATCCTCCGATTACAAGGGTTTAGGTTTTTAGGGTTTAGGGTTTAGGGTTTAGGGGCGTTCAGCCACTGCTTTCACAAGGCTGGGCTCACCGCCAGACAACTAGATGCCATGCAAAATCCAGACCCATCTTTACTGTGGCCTCCGGGGTTTGTCATACTTGCCGCCGTCATCGTGATCACATCTATCATCTTTCTCACCAAGTAACATCATCGTCGCCCGCCTTGTGGCTATGGTCATGTCGCCATGCCGTTGTCGAAAAGAAAACTCTAAACCCCGCACAGTAGCAACCCCCGCCCCCGCCCCTTGAACCTCAACCCCGGACCCCTGCAGCACCGGCCTGCGGATAGATCGACTGAGCAAGGTCCTGGACACCACGTCACATAAAGACGGTCTTAGCAATTAGTAGTAATATTCTCTGTATGCGCTATACTGCTATGCTAATGCCATAACCTGCCGCACAAGCCTCCTCTAGTTCTTGAGGGCCGTATACTAAAGCTTTATGGCAACACGCACAGTCCTCTCAGCTGCTTATCTCAACATACGGCTCATGGGGACGTCGTCGAATACCAGAAAGTTTAGGGTTGAGTTCGGGGTTTGTGCTTGGAGCCTAGGTTGAGGCGTTATGGTTTGCGGCCTTAGTTGAGGAGTTCTGGGAGGACCGCAGTCTGACACCCCTTCACTCTCTTCTTCAACAGCCGGGCCACAAAAAGTTCAAACTTTCTAAGGTAGAGCTGATATATAAGGCCAAAAAGTTTAAAGTTCCCCCGTTCACTATCTAAGTTCAGAGCCTCAGCATGTTTGATTCCAGGGAAACTCCTTCACTCGAAACACCATGGGCTCCCCAGGCAAACACCCCAGAATCAAACCTATAAGCAAACAACCATCTGCATGAGTAGGCACAAGAACAAGTATGTGTTGAATACATCACTTCCGGCATGCCTTCACACGCAAAGGGCTGTACATGGGCACGATATATGGTCAGAGGCTTCAGAGTGTACAGAGCGAGAGCGGCAGAGAGGGGTAGAGAGAGGTAAGAGACGGCCAGAAAGCAGGGTAGAGAGATGGAGAGGGAGGGCACATGCACGAGTAGTTACACAGATCTCTCCCTCCCTTCCTCCCTCCCTCTCTCTCGCGCTCTGTGTGCCCCGCTATATGTCTTTCTCTTCCGAACTCAAAATTCCTAAAGTTTCGGTGATCCCATGAGGCCTTGTTGCGGACGACCTTGAACTCCAGTGGCTCGGATGGCAGCTGCACCTGGCTGCGGAGGAAAGGCTGGGTGTAACTTTAAGGGTCTGTGTACCCAAATAGGGTTCCTTTAAGGGTTACTATTAAGGGCTTTGTCGTTTAGGGTATAAAGGTCCCTGTACCCAAATAGCAAGTACTTTGGCCTAGGGTAACTAGGCTCGGAGAATTGTTCAACTGTTCCTTTATAAAGTGCTTTAAAGGGTTCTGTAACGGGCTTCTGTTGGGGATTACCCCAAAATCCCCTAAACCTGAAGGCGGGGTTAGGGGTTTACGAGCTTTAGGGTTTAGGGGTCTTACACAGCTAGAATCACCTGAGCCACCGATCCGAACGAGCTCAAATTTTCATGGGGAACGAGCTGCTTGCTCAACAGGATCTCGCAATCGGAGCATCGGCACCGGATTGAAGGGGCAAAAGCCTATCCGTTGTGGGACATGGGACCGAATTGTCAAGTCTGCTACCATACTGTCTTCAGCACAGACACATGCACGGGAAAGTTTGAGTCAAAAAGCCCTGGAAGCCTTATAAGACCTCTGAAGTATGCACGCTGGTCTTGACGTCGATCGAGCATGGAAGTGGTGAACTCATCTTCAAGCTGGTTGTGTTCCCCGCTTTACTGGTCTCGATTTGGTTCAAGGCATCGGTTTCTTCAGGCCGATCAAGTCGCAGGTCCAATGAGTAAGGCGTCCGAACATGGCGTTCAGCATCTAAGCTAGGAGTTAGGATGAGGGAGACCTTCGGGACATAGACCATCTCAATAAGGTCCCGTTTTAGAGAGCCAGAAGTAGGGTTAAGAATGGTCCTCTTTAAGGGGTCTCTCTGATAATACCTAGGATAAGCAGCCTGTGCGGAAACCAATAGCCAGGAGCTGCGAGCAGAGCTGTATATCTCTGCCCGAAAACTCCAAACCCGTTAGAAGACCCTTGGCCAGCCCGAAACCCCCTGACTTAGCCCCCTCCCCGCCTCCCCATGTAGAGAAGCCCTGAACCCTAAACCCCTGAACTGTTAAACCTCTAAACTGGCCCTAAACCTCTAAACACCCCTAAACCCTAAAACCCCTAAACCCCTAAACTCTGAACCCCCAACCCCCTAAACCCCCAAACCGAAACACAAGCAGTCGCGGACCGGGCCTCTGCACTGTACCAGCCTTGGCGCCGCCTCCGAGAACGTTACGATTTAGAGTTTAGGTAGGGTTTAGGGTTTAGGGTGTAGGGTTTGTTCGACTTAAAGGGAGTATGTCAAAGGTGCTACTGTTTAAGACGCTGTGCAAAGGGTTGATAGCAGGTATCTGCAGGCGTCCAGGATTCCTGTACCAATCCTTAGTAGTTTTCGGGCTGAGGCCCTAAACCCTAAACCCTAATCCCCTCAGCTTGATTTGGAGGCTTCGGGGCTTCGTTGTTGGATTTTAGGAATGTTGGAACCTGGATTCAGGATGGTTCATGCTGGGATGCCCTCTACTTTATCTTAAGGGCATGAGGATAAGGATAGTCTAACTCTCTGTCTTCTATTTTATGTTCTTCAGGCTCATGATTTCCAGGCTTGGAGGATGTACCGTCGAGGAACTGAGGTCTCGGGGTGGCCTGAAGATCTCGGGCTTGTTCACGCTTACTGTAAAGGATCAGGCGACTTAGTATGCGTGTTCTAGATAACGTTAAAAACGACCCCAAACTTTAAATCGTGGGTGCTTTCTAGCTCAAAGCTCCACTTACAGCTAGCCTGCCTACTTAGCCACCCGAGCCTGCAAGTGCCCACGTGGCCATGCAAATCAGACTCGAGCGTTCCATGCGGGTTCAGAGTTTCGGAGTTTTTCGTTTCAGGTGTCGGGTAGTTAAACTAACGAGGCTTTGTGCAGCCTTGGCGCATCGAATTTGGGTGGAATTTGGGCTTTCGCTTCTGGGCGTAGGGCTTGAAGGGCTCGGACTGTAGCGTGCAGGTAATATAGGCGCCTATTAGAGTAATTATTAAGGCCTCTATCGTATATAGCCACCGCAGTCAAGCGGCTTGCCGGAACACCTCCCCCTAAAATCCTACACAATAGACCACAATAGACCACCCTGAACCCAACTTGTCCGTGACCTGCGGATGCCAGAACTATCTGGTGCCATCTCCACCTTGCAGCTGCTGCGGTTGAGGGCTTCCCAGCGAACCCAATACCCCTTGACTAAGGAATATACCTTAAATCATAGAGGCCTCAATATTATGATTTCAGGTACATTCCTTAATTAAGGGGTATTGGGATCTCTGGGTTCTCGTGCTTCGGCTGGAGGCATGAGGGCTGTAGACTTCCCAATGCTCTAAACCCTTAACCTGTGAAGCCCAAAAGCCAAACACCAAACCCTGGTGCTACTGCAAACTATAGTATCGGGGCTGTTAAGTAACCAGGGAGAAAAAATATAACCTTTTATTTCATAAGGGTTCCTTTAAGAAAAAAGTATTAAAGTATGGTACTCCAAAGCCCAGGTATACTATAGCATACTAAAACATACCACCATATGCCATAAATCCACCAGAAGATACCATACTATACCATATTAATACGCTAAAGCATAACATAACATACTGCAATATACCAGAATAGCTGAGCATGACTTGTTGCAGAGGGTTGTGGAGGATCTCTAGCCTACACTGGAGATCCGACGCAATTCTCTACGGCTTTGAAACTTCCAAAAGGATCCTACTGTAGGGGCCTGAATAATTAGAATAGGGTTTTGGGGCCCATTATACTGTATTCATAATAAGGACCCCCCAAACAATGGTATTGGTCATTGTTTGGGCCCCGATATTAGAAGGGTTGCTAAAGCTTGTTTAGGCTTAGGGCTTTAGGGTTTCATGCAGCTCTATAAGGTTAGGTATTGTCCTGCCAGATCCGATGTGCATTACCGAAGGCTTTCAACAATGGCCCACCGCGCTTTGACAAGACCAGCCCAGCCACTAGCACAAAAAACACAGCACCCCAAGTCTACACTGCAATTCCAACCCGGACCTGACTCTGAATATCGACCTCAAGAAAGCCGACACCCAAAGTCGACACCCGAACCCCCGAAACCAAAAGCCTTAGGACCCACAAGCCTTCAAGCTGAATCCTCAAGGCCTAAAGCCCTAGACTCGAAATTCGTAACCCTTATATAAGGCTTATGTAAGGACTCATACTTTAAGGCCTTTGGACACAAGACCATACTACTATGCAGGGCTTTGAAGTTATTTTGAGCCTTAGGCGTAAGGCCGAACAGCAACCTCCACCCCCTGAGACCCGGGCAAACTCCTCCCCGTAGAAGGACCCAGCAAGGTAGTACTTTCCTGTTTTCATCGCAATCGAGGTTCAGGGTTGATTGGAGTAGGAGCGATTAATTCACAACCTTAATTAAATCCTAAGCAATCATCACAAAAATCTCTAGAATAGAGTCTAGAGAGGAATCAGGATACCTCCTAAACCATGAACATGAACGCAAAAAGTTCTAGACTAGAGTCGAGAGAGGTTTGAGGATACCCAGGCATTCTCTTTTCTGGTTTAGGTTTGGGGATCCTCGAACTGCGCGGTTTCAGGTGCCTTTGCCGGATTTGCTTCGCGCGATTGGGGGGGCCTCAGGAAATTCGGCAATATTCTGCTTTGTGACGTGACGTACCATAAGGAGTGATTCTTACACTTTACGATCATAACTTGCTCTTTGATGAGTTAAACGTTGCTCATACTACTCCGCCAGAAGAGACGGCCGAAGCAGAGGCGTAGCCGGAGCAAATCCACACTGCATCACAAACATACGAAACACAAAACACGGATGCAACTCATCGGAGCAACACATCACGGACCCTAAATTTCAAAGGTGCAGGGAATAATCCAGTCTACCCACATCTGCTCAGATATGAAGCCTGACATGATATTTTGCGGGTGCCATTCCTCATTGTTCGCTCGACAATCTTCATCCTACTCTTGCGGTCCAACAACTTTGAAACCGAAGGTTCGGAGCTCAGATGCACCCCTAAACCCGTAAACCCCAGACCCTCAACCCTAAACCGTTTAGCCTAAACCCCTAAACCCTAAATCCCTAGACCCCGAACCCCCAGACCCTTAATCCCCGAAGTTGAAAACCTCGCGAAGGCCTGGTGTCACCTCGCCCTTCTCGTCAGCCAACTTTTCCCAAGCGATCTCTTTCAGCTTCTCCCACCTACAATTTCAGGGTTTATGGTTTCGGGGTTTAGGGTTCTCCTACCTACAGTGTATCGCAGAAAGTTGGATGATTGGTACTGTGAACCTTTGCCTTGCCTTAAGGGCATGAGGAGAATCTCTTTCAACCTCTCCCGCCTAGAGAACTTGCGGGCATCTTCGGGCATTGGGGCGAGGATGTCGCATTTGTGGTGAAGGCTTCAAATTAGGTGGATAGATAGGTGCATGATGGTGGTTGTATATATATATATATGCTCATTCATGTATTTCAGTACTGTTTCCACACAAACACATGTATTTGTATATGCGTACATATATGTATATGTATCCATATGTGTGTATGTGCGCATATATATATATATATGTATATATCTATATATATATATACGTATAGATATTTAGATGCACATATATATTTATATATAGGTTATGGATATATAAATCTAGCTATAGGCATAGATATAGGCAGTTCTAGATACATAGACAGATAGGTCCGTAGGCCATTGGATAGACAGTTCACGAGAAACAAAAATAGGTAGAAAGATTGATAGATACATAAGTAGTGGATAGGTAGGAAGATAAGCAAACACATCCAACTTGGACTTGTTGTGCACTTCACCGGAACCTGGAACCATCTGCAAGAACGTCTGAAGGTGCCTGTAGCACGGTAGGACTCCCTTGGATGATGTGTGCTTCCAGGTTGTCAACAAAGGGATATGGGAGTTTCCGAAAGTAGGGGACCCTAATATAGGACCCTAAATAGTAGGATCCCTATCATAAGGACCCCTAAAAAAGAGGCACCCCTAGTTTCCGGAAACTCCCATAAAGGATCATAAGACCGAGGCCCATAGCTCCACAACTCACTACAGGTTCATGTGCTTTTGTAAACGGGGTAACCTACTTGTCGGGTATCATGGGGATATACTACCCCAACAGGTTAAAGGTTACCTACTCTAGCTACTACTAGGGTAATGATAACCTTTACGTGGAATGTGACTAAACAAACCTGTGGTAACCTCATTTCTGACCCGACGATCTAACTGTAGTTGTCTTACTTACAACCCTGCCTACTAACCCCAAAACCCTAAACCCTGGACCCTAACCCCGCCTACTAAGCCCCCGATGAACCGTCTTACGTAGCAAGCTGCCAGCCTGAACGTGATGAGGTACTTGTCCCCGGGCATGCCAACCTCAAGAGTGAGAAAGAGGCGAGGGCCTTAATAATTGGAAACGGGTTTCGGGTTTGAGGTTTAAGGCTTTGGGTTGGAAAGGGTTAGGGTTTTTTCCTAGCATGCTAATTAGTTCTTCAGGGACTACAAGATTGAGCATATTCTCGCCTGTTCCGATTAAGCCAGAACCCGTGCAAAATCCTAAACTCTACTTGACGGGACCATGGTACTTGGTAGCAAGTAGGTTCAGTACAAAGAAGGGAGTAAACACCAAGTCGAGATTATCAAGCGGAGATTATCTTACTTGTAACTTCTAACTCGACTTTTATCCGACCTCCCGGTAGCTGGCCTCATCTCTTAAATTCTTTCTATTCTGAACCCTCCCAATCATTGGGCCAAAGATGATAGGGAACGGAAATTGAAGAAGGACCGATTGAAGGTACCGCTTTCAACCGATCTCCGACCCTACCTAAAGCCGAACTATCACCAAAAAGCAGCCGAAGGGTCTCGGGTTTAGGGTACCTGAACATCCACCCTAAAAAATGACCCACGCCTTAGCCCGTGGGCCGGAAACGGGTCCAGCACACCAGCAGCAGGACAAACAACTGCAGAAAGAGCCATCGTCATCACCGTCACCATAGTCCGCCTCCTCGTCCTCATCATCATCACGCCATCATGTTGTCTCATCCGCATCATCGCCATCGCACAGCAGTGGAGAAACTGCATGGACACGGATACTGGTGCTGATACAGCTCACGAACACACAAATATTAAACTTTACCATAATTAAAACCACAATGTTGGTCTCGACATGAGTCATCAACTTAGTAACCTAAGACAACCCTAAATCCTAAAAATCCTAAACCTTAAACCCCGAAAGCCCCAAACGTCTGAATCCTTGAGCCTACGCGCCTGGTCTTCAGGGACATTCACACGGGCACGGCAGTCGAGGAGCCACTCCTCAGCCCAAGACAGGACTGTTCCGGGGTTTAGGGTTTAGGGGTTTAGGGTTCAGGGTTTGGGGGTTTAAGGTTTAGGGGCTCAAGGTTTTCAGGATATCAGGGCGTCAGGGTGTAGCTTAAATTCCAAAAGGCTTGAGGGTTTAGGGCCTTGGGACTACTGCAAGACGACATATAGCGGTTCTTATATTTAAGGAGTTTCTAGAAGGGTTGACAGCTTTGAGTTACGGGCCGAGGGTTTAGATAGGGTTCAGCAGGTGCTTCTGGGCTTTGACTTAAAAACCCTTTTGGAAGTCTAGTGCCTATGGCTTCAAGGGTTCGTATATTTTGGGGACTACAGCATTTTGAAGGATTGCAAGGCTTTCGTAGGTTGCCCGGCTACCCTGCTGAGGACCTGTTGGGTGTCGTTTGAAGAAGCGGCCAGCATACCTGATAAGCCAAAGGGTCCTCGGTACTGTTATGGGCAATACTTCCGCAAATCGAAATTGTAATTCCTAACATAGAACCCCTACATTCCACTATATATGTACTTAAGACTCTTTGGGGAAGCAGCCCATAACTCTGAATCCTAGATTCGCTCCGGGCTTGGGTGAAGGAGGCTATTCAGCTCAAGATGTCCACCCCCGCTTCCTCTGATAGCTACTGCAGAAGACCTGTAACAAGCTACACCAAACTCGATGATGGTAGTTTCGGGAGCTAACGATCCACTACAGGTACCGCCGAAAGAGTAGCAGCTTGCAGAGAGTAAGAGAACCCGGCGTCCTTACTTCTGGCTGAGCTTGTAACCTGTCCTCTCAAGTCTTGTAATTCTTTTGCAGCACCCCTACCCAGAGATCCCAATACCCCTTAATTAAGGAATATACCTTACACTATAGGGGGCCTAATCTTACGATTAAAGGTATATTCCTTAACTAAGGGGTATTGGGATCTCAAGGTAAACACTAAACCCCCGAGCCGCTAAGCGGGGCTGAGCCAGAGAACTCCTGCGTCGGTTCTTTTCGCGCCGTAGGCTCCGTCTCCCTTCACATAGCCGCCGCAAGGGTATGTGCGTGAACCAGAGGCTCTTGCACCCTCAACCCCATGACACCCTACAAGGAACCCACGAAGAACCCGAATCCCTAAAATCCCTTATAAACCGTACCCTCAATCCCACCAAAACCAATGCTTTCAAGGACACAAGCAAGAAAATCATAATACGGAACCCCCTCGAAGTGGGTGTTTGAGGGTACCCGGTAACCCTAAACCTCGAACTCTCACTCTGGTCGCTCAGCTCTTTTGAAGACAGCCTGCAAGCTGCAGAGGGCTCTGTGTTTACGGGGTTCGGGGTTAACCTAAATCCTAAACCCAATACCCTATACCCTAAACTTAAAACCCTAAACATCCCTAAAACTCTCAAGCGTAAGGCTTTGAGGTGAGGATGCCTCACGAGGATGGAAGGTTCGGGATTTGGCATTCGAATTTGGCTTTTTGGGTTCATGGTTTCGGATAACATGGCGGTTTGGGATAACTAGGGCTTTGGGATAGTGTAGGGTTTTAGGATAATGTAGGCGTTGTGTTGACATGTCGGGGCATTTTCGCCGGTATGCCAGATGTAAAGATCTGCTACGGAAGCCCTTGTTCCAGGGTTTAGGGTATTCCAAGGACGCTTTGCTGACAATTAACAGTTGTTGAGCTTCTCCTGAGCCGCATGACTTTGCATCAATGGCAACGATCACAGCTTGGTGAAGCCGAAAGATTCCACTAACGGTTGGGAGTGCTCAGGGCATCTAGGAATCCACTACACAAACCACATCCCACAGCCAAAGTCAACATGAGGTCCACATTGACATGGAGTCCCTGGCACCAAACAGCTGGCCTCCTTGTAGTACTGCAGCTCCTGCATTGCACAAAGCTTCTCTCAGAACCCTATCCCTAAGGGTTCATGTGCCCAAATGATATATATATATATGTATGTATGTATGTATGTATATATATATATGTACATTGGCCTTATAAAGTAGTCCCTATTTAGGTACAGTGGGGCCAAAGTGCATACTCTTTGGGCACATGGACCCTTAGGTTATAGAATCCTGAAAAGGCTCAGAGCGTGGGCGTCTGATGCTTCTACGGTTTGGGTGAATGCTTCGTGGCTTTCCCCTCTCGGTGTACCTACCAAGTATGGCTTACTAGTGCGGTTTAGGGCTTCTTATGGGTTCATGCCAAGAAGCTTCTCAGTGTGAAGAGCTGGTAGTAATGGGTCTGCAAACTACATGGGAGCTTCCGAAAATAGGGGACCCTAATATAGTAGCCTAAACAGTAGGATCCTTATTATAAGGACCCCAAAATAAGGTGCCCCCGCATTTTCGGAAACTCCCACATCAGCGACTGCCAGCCAGTTTGATCAGAGAATCGGTGACTGCTCTCTACGCCTCGCTTTGGCTAATGTAGAGCCTCTCGCTCCTTACAGTCACCACAACGCAAAACCTCTCCCCAAACCTGATTCGAAGTAAAAAGAGGCCTGTATCAGCAACACTACCACAGCTCTCAATATCGCCCTAAGCAACCATATTGGAAGCTTCTGCATCACCTACATAAAGCCGTACTCGGGGTCGTGGGTCTTCGGGTGTCCGGAGTCCAACCCGGAACCAAATGCCGATTCTTTGGCATTCCTGCCTTCCCCGGAAACCCTACTAGAAGGTAGGAAGGATTCAGAGATTTCGGGTTTAGGGTTTAGGGGTTTAGGGTCCGGACATCTAAGCAGGCGCGCCTGCAAACTTTCTCTGATGTCGTCCAGGGCCCGATGTGAGCCGCGCTTGCGCGGTGCTGCATCTGAGTTTGCCGCAGACGGGGTGCCGATTGAGGGGAAGTGCTCGTCTGGTCACAAAGGCAAGTTGCGCAGATGTAATTACTTTGGGGCTGAGTACCCTAGCCCAAAGAAGGTTAACCTTTTTCAATTATGGTGGGATTAGATAAGCCCCAAAACGTTCAAGGTTACCTACTCAGCCCCTAAGATTAAGTCGCAGCAGGATGGACGAATATTCGGCCTGCTGATAAATCAAACGAAGCCAAAAATTACCTATACTATTTTTTGGGTGGGTTCCTCATTGAAACTATAGTATACTATACCCCCCCAAACCCTGTTCTAATTATTAAGGCATGTGTCGTGAGCTGCGACATGGGCATTGCAAGTGACCTCCTACATTTAGACGTTAGACTTATCACTGACACATCCAACATTGAAGGAAGCATCTGGACTCTCATAGCAGCTTGATGTCCATGTGAATGGCTGTATCAGCTAGGACAGAACTGTACATGCAAATGAAGGAAGCTCTTGGCATTGCAGGTCCTCTGGAAGGCCCACTGAGGATTCAACAAAGGCCGTAGTATATAGTATAGAGCATGGAACTCCTGTTCTGGAAAAGAAGGGACTTTCCACCCAGAGTAGGGGTTTAAGGGGATAGCATAGGGTTTAGGGTTTAGGGTTTAGCATGCTTAGATTAGGGAACCCCCACAAAGAATGGAACATGACTCATCCTCGAGGCCCCTCTGCTATGCGGGCCATAGTAGAGCATGACCCAGACCTTAAAAAAATCCCTGAATTAAGGAATATACCTCAAATCATCATAGGGATCCTATTATAATTTAAGATATATTCCTCAATTAAGGAAGTTTGGAAGGTCTGGGGATGAAATAGGGCCCTGTAGCCTGCACTCAAAACCGGAAGGTCTCTGCCAGGTCACCGAACTCGGCAGGGAACCATCTGCGGCTGAGCTCCTCTTTTAACGAGCTTGGCAGCATTCCACATTTCCGATACTGTAGGTTGGAGAACAAAGATACTGACGGTTCCAAGATTGCACGAGCCATCAAACCCATCTATCCTGCAGTTCACTTCCTCCACCACGCCTCCGTACGAAAACTGACACTTTCGGCTTACAGGGATTGTGGTTTCAGGTATAATGAAACTCGAACATTCAACATGTAGTCCTTGATGGTGCTGACATCTACCAGTCGGTAGTGCATGTGCCCAGTAAACCGTGGACAGAACTTGTCCAGGAATCGCTTGTCCATGTGAACCTCAGAGAAAGCAGTGCAACAAACGCCACAATAGATCTGCAACAAGGTTAAATTCGACCAATGCACTCGAAATCCGATAAAACCTGAAGCCTGCGAAAACATTGAGCCCTAATTGCCTACATATCACCTAAACTACTTGGCCTGGGTAATGTCGGGGCCTTAATAGTTAGATTGGGTCTTGGGGATCCTATATACTGTAGTCATAATAATAAGGAACCCACACAATAGTAGTGGTTTCTTGTGTTTCAATGTCTAGCTCGTAGATCACAAGCATCGGGAATCATCCTAAACCGCGAAGAGACCGGCATCATCTAGAGAGTAGATGGCACGGAACATAAGGGCTCCCAAGAACCACGAGCAAGAAAGACATGAATCACAACTTCCTCTTAAACCCCACATGCCGAAAGCCTTAAACCCTAAACCCTAAACCCTTAAGCCTTCAAACCCAGCTGAAATGCAAAGGCGCCTGTGCCAATGCTCTGAGAGCCGGGCCGTGTTCCCCGCCAGAACGCCTTTGCCCTGCTTCACGTGCCTCTCAGGGAATATAGCTTTTCGGACCGCAATGCAAACTCTTATACCCTAAAACACTGAACCCCTAAACCTTACAATCCCTAGCAACTGAAGCCGTAAACTAGTGATGTGAGTGAAGGGCGACAAGAGATTTATCGATGAGGCCCTTCTGCTGAAGTAAACCACTCCTTCGCGAGGGTGCTTTCAATCAGTTTAACGTTTGTAGTGTTCAGGCTTTAGGGCTTGTTTCGTGGTCTAAAAAAAGGTAGCTGCAATCCCTAGAACAACGTCCCACCAAATCCTACTTATACTCATCCCAACACTTCGGGGTAAACAAAGGGGTCTCTGAAACCCTTCTAATAAGAGTCCTGGTAATTCGGTGTCTGCACCGACCTTTTCTAATCCTTATTATGATAAAGCTCCTGCTATTTACGTGTTTAATCAAGGTTTGGGGCTTAGAACTCAGTTTTGCCGAAGCGCTTAATCTTACCACTTTGGGGTCTATGCTAGGGTTTCCTATTGTCCGAAACTTCCCTACGCTGGCTGTAATTGGGGGGACGCGCCGGGTCTGCGTCTAGAATTAGGTTTCTGAGGGCGTCAGGTTGAAGTTGAGAGATTATATGAAATAATATTCTCGAATATTCTACTACTAGATTCTATATAACCTTGTGTTATAGCATTTCATAAAGTTTGAGCGGTTTGGCTTAAAGGTTGAGGGTTAGGAGTCGGCTTTTCGGTTTAGTGTCAAACCTTGGGTTTAAGGTCTCAGGCTATAGGGCTATAGGATAAAGATTTGAGGGTTTAGGGTTTAGGGTTTAGGTTCGGCAGAAGACTTGATTTGCAGTGAAATGCTCATGAAGGCTATTTCACTTCTACACTTCTTCTGCGGCTCGTGCTGCTTTTGATGTGCTTGTACCCAGTACTGAGGTATTCTATAACTGAAAACCTCGTTGAAGTATGGCTGACAGTCAGCCGTGAACGATGAACCTCAGCTCAACCTTCTAATATCCCCTCCACCTGGAGCTCAACACGTGAGACCCACAATCCTGCAAAACTTCCAGGCACCTCCCGAAGAAGGGCAAACTGACATGGGCACCGTGCGCCAATACGAATTAGGGCCGCGACCAATGTACCAAAGATCAGAATACTCAAGCTTAAATGCCCATGGCCTGGACAAGAACTCGTGGAGTATGCCATCTGCTTCCGCAAGGCTGATTGTAGATTTCTGCACCTTCCACGGATGTGCTTGGATGCCAGGGTGGCCCAGCAGGAAGAAAATCAACCCGGGGTTGTAAGCAGAGGTAAAGGTAAGATGATGCTGTTAAGATGAGGTTTAGGGTTTAGGGTTTAGGGCCAGTTTAGGGTTAGGGAGATGATGCTGTTAAGATAACGCACTTTACAACCTACAAACTGCATGCAGGCTCTGCGGGGAAATGGATTTTCCAACCTGCATCTCAAAGCTGATGTCCTAACTGCTCTCAAAACTGACATACATCCACCGCAAAGGCGAACAAATGCGTAGCAAAGCACCAGAGCGGTGTGGTATGTGTACATATGTATGGAAATATATGTACATATGCATATACAAACATGCACATACACACGTTTACACATTGACGCACACGCACACCCACACATGCCCATATGTATACATATATATATATATATAAATACACACACACATACATACGCAGACACACACACACACACACGCACACAGACAGACTGTACACAAAGCAAAAACACAACCATTGTGTGTCAGCCTCGAGTTTGCTGGCCAGAACATGCGAGCGGGCCAGCATACTTTCACACCTGACTTGCTATTCCTAGGTCTGTCCTCGCGTGTGGCTCTCGATTCGGACGTGGGAACAGATTGTCCAGCAGACTTTCTTGTTTTTGACTGGCAGACGACTATTATCGCAAGAGTCACCGAGTGTTGCACAGGGTTGATACTCCGTGAGAGAGCAGGTATGCATTCAGGACAACAAGTGTGCATGGTAGCACAATGTGACTGTTTTGGACATTATCACCTACCCTGTCATCATAGTGCATTGTCCCCAAGCCCCAAACCCTAAACCCTATACCGTAGTGCAGTCTTTGAAAGAAGGAGGCAAGAGCATATGCGGAACACGGAGCAGCCCCACGACTAGTTGAGTAATTTGAATGAAATGTTGAGGCATCTTGACGACACCTCTGTAAAATACCAGACAGAGGAAAGCAACTTCAGCTACTTGTGAAGAAGCCCATCACTACAATGCTGATGTTCAAGCTAGAACAATGTATGGGTCATACTTGCCTACTTCGGGATGATCACATCGAGTGTTAGTGGATGACGAAAGCTGCATGTATGCGTAGTCGGCTAGTAGGGCTGATATGACACAGGCGAAGTATACAGATATGGTCATAAAATGTTCTGCTGACTCAAACCGAGCAGGGGTGACGCTGATTGACCAAGAAAACAATGCACAGCGATATCCAAAACGCACAACGATGTCGGACAACTCGGGTTAAAAACCCTGCAGTAGGGCTCAGCGGTGCATCCCAAACCGTCCGGAACTCCAGATACGCTACTTAAACATTCGTGTCAGCAATACCCTAACCTAACCCCTAAATCCGAAACAGCTAGATCCTTAGAAGAAGCACCCCAAAAAGGCTTAGGGCAAGAGGATCACCTGAAAGGTGGCTTTATGGTATAAGTTACCCTGGAACAACAAGCCCCAATTCAAACCTACAACAACCCAAATCTTCCAACATCCCCTCAGCAACGATAATAGGATCCTTGGTATGATTTAAGGAGCCCTCCCTATTTCGGATAAACATCGAGCATAAATCCCTAAACCCTTATCATAGAACTCTTGCAGAACTCAGAAACCTTTACAAATCCCGTTAAAGGCGCTGAAAGCAGCCGAGCCCTGCCTCTTCGGCGAGGTTGCCGGGCTCGGCGCGCTTGGAGGCGCTGTCCCAGCCGAACTGCTTTTTGCACCACTCGTTCATTCCTAGGATTTCGCATTGTCTTCTCAGGGTTCAGAGGGTGTAGGGTTTGGTTCATTCCTAGGATTCCGTTTTGAGGGTTTAGGGCTTCGGGTTTGGTTTCTTTTGGCATCGGGTTTAGGGTTAGGGGTTTGGGGCTTTGGGCTTTCATTCATTCTTATGCAACCCGGAAGTTGCAGATAGAATGCATGAACGAGCACAGATGGGCATGAATTTTCTCATCAGCATGGGCCCAGGATGCCCTAACAAGCTTCGAGCTGATTTGATTCATCAAACAGTATGATTCCGGTGTACTGAGCCGTAGCGGACCAGGAAGTTCCAGATGACAGGTGCATTTGCGTCGGGAGGCAGCCTGCACGGAGAGGGAGCACAAGTTCGGCCACATGAACTAACTCCTCGGCATTCCTCGTTGCCATTGCTCTTGAATGCCCTCTTGGCTTCCATCAGCTCCACCCTCGTTGCCGTTGCTCTTCACTCTCGGGGCGTTGTCCAATATTCCTTTGTCCTAGTTTTGGCCCTTGGTCTGCACTTGCGGGGGTTTCGGACGCAGTTCCACTATCTTAACTTGGCTTTCATCCGCTCCGCCATCTCGCGTGCCTCGGCTCTCGGATGCTTCTTGAGCAGGAAGAGAGGCGAAGTCAGGGCATCAGCCAAAGCACTCGTCTGGCGGCAGCATCATCAGAAGCAGCCCCCTGGCTTCATCAGTCGCGGCCATGGCTTCAGATTCAATGAGGCGTCTGACAATTCCTGCTGCGAGAGTCTTGGGCGGCTCGTAGCAAGGGGCCCCGCAACGCTCCACCAAACCAACGGGGCAGGAGGGCGCGACGAGACAGCAAAACGACAAGCTTCGCACCCATCTCGAGCTTGCATGCTTCTTCGAGAATGCGCCTGGTCTGAGCTCTTGTCACTCTAGCTGTCACAAGCCTGTCAACGATGCTGCCAGCGAGCGAGGCATTGAGTGCCCGCGCGGCAGACATCAAAGGCCCGGTCAATGCGCCAACCAAGTCCGAGCTGGAAAATGGCAGATCAGAAAACAATAGCTCAAGCTTCGCATCCTTGTTGAGCCGGAGCTTCAAGATGTCTTTCGTCTGAGCAGTTGTCACTCCAGCTTCTAAAAGCCTCCTAACGTCGTTAGGAGGCTTTTAGAAGCAGGAGTGACAACTGCTCAGACGAAGGACATCTTCTTAAGCGTCGCATCATTGTTAAGTCGAAGAGGTTGCTTCAAGATGTCCTTCGTCTGAGCAGTTGTCACTCCAGCTTTCAAAAGCCTCCTAACGATGCTGTCTACGAGAGCGGCATCGCATGCTTTCGCTGCAGACATCAAAGGCCTGGTCAATGCGCCGACTAAGTCCGAGCTGGAAAATGGCAGATCAGAAAGCAATAGCATGAGCTTCGCATCCATGGTGAGTCGGAGCTTCAAGATGTCCTTCGTCTGAGCAGTTGTCACTCCAGCTTCTAATAGCCTCCTAACGATTTTGTCAATTCGCTTCAACCGTTCGGGTGCTGCTTCCTTGGGCAACGCACGGAGCAGCCTGGACATCTGCTCCGCCACAATCGAAGCGTCCATCGGCACTCCTTCCAGAAGCCAAAAATCCGTCCACTGTTTCACCGTCAGACCTCGTCTGCTTCCGCTAGCTTCGGCAAGCCATAACCAGACTCCAGTGCACACTCAACGAAGTCCTGCGCGAGGCTTTTGCACTCTGGGGTGTAGCCTTCTCTGCTGAGGATGCTTGCAAACTCCCTAAGTGCGACCGCACGGCCCAGAAAGCTGAGCCCCGGCAAACTTTGGTCCGCGGGCTTCCCGATCGCTCTCTCACCTGATGTTTGCCTTGGCAAACCCTAAGGGTCCAAGTACATAATAATCATATACTCTCCTAAATATTGAGCTACATAACTACTATCCTAAACCCAAGTACCTAATTATTGGGTCCTTTGGACCCTTAGGGAAAACTGCTTCGAGGGCCTTGGTCCACAGCTCCGAGAGTCCCTTTGTGGCCCATTCGAAAAGCTCGTATCCTTAAGGACGAAATGAACCCTAAAAGGGTTTAAGGTTCATATATCATATAGGGATTCATAGTATATGGGTATAGGGCCCCTACTTTTAAGGGTCATTTGGTCCTTCAGGATTGGCTGCTCGTCAAAGTGTCGTTGCTATTCTGGACTCGTTGTCTCCAGCTTAGGACGATGCGAGCGCCAGATGCAAACATAGATACTTCGGCACAGAGCTCACCCATAGCAATGATTTCGGACATTTTGCCTCCGTCACCTTTCTGCTTCCGGAACAAGCCAACCAGAGCGCATTTCTGTGCGACGACTTCGGGAATGCAACGGGCCGCGCAGTTCTTCAATCTTTTGGCGGCTTCACGAACCTGCTCCTCGCTTGAAAGCACGCGAAACTCCAAGGCTGGCAGCGGCGGTATCCTGGGTTCTTGTTGAGGAAATGCTTGGATTTAAGTTACTACCGCGACATGGAAACCCTAGTGTATGTTCTAGATTCTCGATCCCTAGTAGCTCTGGTATGGAAAAAAACCCAGTATCATCTGCAGGTGCTCGAAGGGCTTGTCCTTCTGCGCCCTCCCTGCGGCAAACCTGGCATGTGACAGGGGTGGTAGGGTAGCACTTACTACTGCAAAGCGGGAACGAAACACATTGGGGATGCAACCTGTCTTTTCGGAAGTGAGCTGTCCGGTCCGCACTTGTTGCAAAGTCACCCTGCAACGCACGTAGCGCACCCGGTGTGGATAGATGTTCGGAAGAATGAGAGAGTACGAAAGATTTGATATCATCAAAAATCATCTACAGCCTTTCGTCACAACCCACGTACAAGGCCTCTTCTTCCGCTCCCGCTCGAGGCGTTGAAGCAAGGAGGTGGGTTTCTCGGCCAGTTCTGCCGCGTCTGCCTGGACAAGGCTCGGTTGTTGGCTTTCGGGTTTAGAGGTTTATAGTAGAAGCCACAAAGTTGGAACATCATTCTCCTCATGCCCTTAAGACAAATTATAAGGGATCCTAGCACGAATCTTCCTAAATCCATGTTCCAACTTTCTGGCTTCTACTATAGGTGTAGGGCTCAGCTTGGGGTTTTGGGTTGCTGGCTTTCGTCCCCAGAAAAGGAAACACCGTGTAATCGGAACTTGAAGCAAATTGCCCTCCAAACCCGGAACCCTAAACCCTAAACCCTATAGGCCCTAAACCCTAAACCCTATAGGCCCTAAACCCTAAACCCTACACCGGAGCCCCAACTTTTAAACCTCAAGGCCAAAACGCAAACCCCGAGACCCCCAACTTCGAATCTCGAATCCCACGGTCTCAAGCCTACACCGTCTTTCTTCCTACGACCAAATAAAACCCCAAGGGTCCAAAGGACCCGATAATTGGGTACTCGGTTTTAGGATGGTAATTACGTAGGTTAGGATGTTGGAGTGTATATATGATTATTAGGTACTTGGACCCTTGGGGAACCCTAAGCCCCATTATAAACACGCAAAAGAGCCTAAGCCCTAAACCAAAACCGTGGTAACAAAGGCCATTCTTCGCGAGGAAGTTGTTGTTTCAAGGTTTTCCAGATGTGCTCTGCTAAGGCCCCTATAGGGTTTTTATAGGGTGTTGCGATAGCTGTTGTGTTGTGGCTTTAGGTTTTACAGATCTTGTTTAGCTTTTTTGTATGGGGCTCGATACCTTAGATAGGAGGGTACTTAAGCAAGGCCTTCCAACAGGGGATACCCCTTTCAATCATACTGTGGATTTCTTGATGACGTGGGTTTCTTGATTTCCACAAGCCGCCCACATGGAGGTTTAAGGAGTCGCCTTGCCAGTGTGGCACAATCCAAGCTTGTAATTCCTTGGTTACATACGTTGAATTCTTTGGATGCATATTCCAACGCAGGTTGCTTCTCGTGCAGTCCAGGACCCTCAGCCCTAAACCCTGAACAGGATTCAGGTAGGAGATAGAGTCAGGCTTGGACACTCGTCCTCCCCACCCCAGGCCTTACTTTCAATAAGGTACAGGGTTTAGCCCTCAACCCGAAACCCTGAACCCCCAAAACTCTTTCAGTTTTGGCCCTACCTATAGTCTCCATTGTAGTTCCTTTTTTTGGGTAACCAAAATCTCTATTATAGGATCCTAACCATAAAACTGGTCAACCAAAAAAAGGAACTACAATGGAGACTATAGGTAGGGTTTATTTAGGGATTTAGGTTGCTTACAACCGACCTTCTCGAGTTCATCCAACCGCCGAGCATTCCGAGCCACCGCCCAGGACTTGTAGTTCCGCAGGACGTGGGACACGAGCTGCCTAAATGTCACGGATCGATTTCTTCGTTGCAGTGCCGAATCTCCGGCACTTCCTTTGCTTAGGGTTTAGGGTTTAGTTCAATTTGCGAAGGCTCTAAATGAATAAAGGCAAACTCGTTGTCGCCGAAAGGCTCCGAGCCGGAGAGGAGAGTTCGACGGACACAGTCTGCCGCATCCTTGGCCTCTGTCTCGAGCTGCTTGAAGCGGTGTAGCATGTAACCTTCCGTGCGGAGCTCAGTTACGGTGGGAAGCCATCGTGCATTCTGCTGCTGACGCCAGCTGTCATAGGCAGCCTGGAGAAAGAAATGGCCAGCACCGGGAAGGAAGAATTGCTTCTGAATCTCCCGGCGAAGCTGTCGAAGCTGCTGTTTGCTCGACACTTGCTCTTCAGAACTGTCCTCGTGCTCCCGATTGGCTTCGAAGAGCGCCCAAACCCCCGTAGTCATGTCCCAAGGCCTTGATCTCTGAAAAGAGCGCGTCTGAGAGGCTCCCTTGATTCATCATTATTGCCTCGTAGTCTTTCCTGGGCTTTGAAGTAACCAGGGAGAAAAAAGTATAAACTTGTATTTCATGATGGCCCCTTTAAGAAAAAAGAGTATTAAAGTGTGGTACTCCAAAGCCCAGCAGCATGATTGCCTCGTAGTCTTTCTCTGGGAAGGCACTGGGCCCAAGATGGCTGCCAGATTGCGACAAGCCTTCTGGAGCTTGGGCTCGGTCGGCGCAGACTGCACTGGTGGAGCGGCGACCGTGGGACTAAAGTAGCCGCTGTAATGGAAGCCCTGGGCGTCAATCCGCCCTCGCATGCCGTGCATCTGAATGTTGTAGACGTTCTCGTGGTGCTCCAAGATCACACCGTCGCTGGCAGGGACCGGTCCGTAGATGCTGTGGCAAACTCGCACAGCGTCGTCCTTTATGTAGATGCTCGCCTGTCGACAGGGCACAGGAAGTTGCAAATGCAGCTTGCTCGCATCGCAAAGCCTATTATGTGTGAAGTTGGGGGGGGGTGCGATATCAAGACTGTTGCTAAGGCCTGCTCGGCGCCTCACCATGATCCGGATCAGAGGCATCTTGGAAGGTGCCCAAAGGTCTCCAGCCCTCTTGTCGAAGGTCTTCCTCGCACCATTGCGCTGTCTGCGGTCCTCGCCTCTGCCACCACGGCCTTGCTCGTATCGCTCTGCTCCTGGATGGGACCGCGCAGCAGCTGAGCATCCCAGCGCAGCAGGGGCGTAGCTCAGCATCACAGCGGAGTGCAGGTGAAAGTGCACGCGTGCCCCGGGTGAAACCCAAAGCGACTGAGTCCAGAGCAGCTTGCTTGGAAGAACGTGCGGTGAAGTGTGAGGGCTTCCCGGCACCAAAACGCTTGGCGACATTGTCGCGGCACGCGCGAGCTAGCGGCTTTGGGATATCTGGTGCGATAACGGAAGATGCCGCCAGGCCGAACATGGCCCCCTCTGTCTCTCTCAGAGGAGCTTTGCCCCTGGGAGTCGGCAGGGCTCCACTTGGCCTCACCACGCTTTGAGCCGAGCTTTTGGCAGATACCTGGGAGAAGTTGCGGCACGGATCCCGCTCCCAGGAAAGCGAAACAAGAGTGAGCCCCAACTCAAACAAAAATTGTCCATGGAGTAGCCTCTGCCATCCTCCGGGACTACAATCCGGCTGCTTGATCGGTCCAAAGTAGGCAACCTTGGCAACACGAAGCTACCTAAGGCCTGCCAAAAACTCCGATAGGGTTTAGGGTTCGGGGACACCCTGCCGAAGCCCTGTCAGTGCTCAACAGCCAAAGTGTCCGTTGAGCACTTCGTCTGGATGGTGAACCACCTGGGGTCGATTTACGACGCATTGCACTGTCGTAGGATGGAGCAGAGGTCCCCTATACACCTTGAGAGGCGCGCAAACCCTAGAACATGAATCCGAACGGGCATGCCGCCCTGGAGGGCTGCTTGGCTAAATTCAAGGGTTCTAAACTACTCCTCAAATGACGGCGCACCGGAGGGAGAAGGCAAGCAGCAAGATCAGGCCCTTCAGCGACCACGTTGAGGTTGCCATCCGTGATGATGACGGCCACCTGCCGACAAATGCATGGTTTAGGGGTTTAGGGTTTAGGGGGATAGATTCACGCAGTAGCCTGAAACCTACAGCACCGTTCAGTTCTCATCATCCGAAGCGGATCCCTGCCTTGCTATTAAACCTTTTCTTCCCGCAGGTCCAAAACCCTGAAACCCGAGGCCGTACTTCACTCGATTCCGAGATCCTCGCTACTTTCGTGGGCACAGCTCCGAAACCTCACGTAGGGGCCTTCATAATTAATTAGAATAGGGCTTTGGGGGTATATTATGCTACAATCATAGTAATAAGGAACCCCACAATATTATCGGTAATTATTTAGGCCCCTATTCTAACGGTAATGATGGAACTCCCGCCCCATTCACAAAAGTCTGCAATCCTAAGTGCCAGTTACCGAAGCCCTAAATCATCCGAGCTCCGGCAGGTCCCTAAACCCTGAAAGCTAAACCCAAAACCCTAAACCCCAAACCCAAAACTCCAAACCCTAAACCCAAAACCTGAACCCTAAACCCTAAACCCGAAAGCCTGAACCCTAAACCGTGACAGGCACGCCGGTCTCCACCTTGAAAGTAGGATTCTCGGTTTAGAGTTTAAGGTTTAAGCTTTTAAAGCGAAAGGGGTGTAGGGTTTAGGGTCCGTATAAATTTCATACAAGGGTGTATAATCTTAATAGGACGATTTGCATAAACGACAAAAGCACAGGCCACCTTTGGCAAATCACCATTTTACAATAACAGCTACCACATGGGGCTAGTGTAGGTACCCCATGGGGCTAGTGTAGGTACCCTAAGGGTCCATAGTAGTTCCTGTTTGGGATTACTTTTTTGGAAAATTGAATATGAACCCCGAAAAGGAACTACTATGGAGCCTATGGGTATATTCGAGGTGACCCAGGAGCAACACAAATTTTACCGAAACACCGTCGGACTCCAAGCTGCCCCAGTTTTTCAAGCACTTCCTAAACTTATCCTTCGCCAACCCTAATCCCTGGGCTTTGAAGTAACCAGGGAGAAAAGGATATGGACTTTTATTTCATAATGGTTCCTTTTAAGTAACAGGTCCCAGAACAAGTATTAAAGTATGGTACTCCTCAACAAATGTCGAAACAACACTACAGACTGCAGACACACACGCACACACACACACACAAAGCAATAGAAATAGTAGTAGCCGAGATAGTCACAATCATAATACTAAGAACCATGCCACCATCACAAACATTCAAAGCCCCAAAGCTCAATCACATTCGCAAGCGCGATCATAGTCGTGCTCATCATACGAGACACTAACAACAACCTAAAAATCATAATCACAATCGTAAGCGATTTTACAATCATACTTGCATAATGATAATTATACTCATAATAACAGAACCAATCAACAAATAACAATAGATTAACACAAACAAATCAGCTGCAACACAAACACGGACAACAAAAAGCACCCCTGTAGAAGCTTTGCAAATCTGATTAGGAGCCTTGTAGAGAATCCTTATATGACACCTAAACTCTCCTTAACCCCAAACTCTATCAACCCTAAACCCTGAGAGCTAGACCCTAACCCGAAAAAGGAGCCTCCAGCAGAGTGTCGCCCTAAACCCTATATCTATAAACTCTAAAAACCCTAAACTCTAAAACCCCCCTAAACTCTAAACCCCGAACCCTATGCTTAGCTAAACCCTAACCCCTAAGGCTCCATGTGCCGATATTTATGTTTGGCCCTTTTGGTGTGGTCGTGGGTTTGGCCTCGTCCCCTGGTGTGGTGGTGGATTTTGGGTTTAACCCACCCTTTCACCACCTGTGGCGTGGTGTGGTGGTGGGTTTGGGTTGTTTAACCCCCCTCGTCCCCCTGTGGTGTGGTGGGTTTCGGGTTATTTAACCCCCCCTCTCCCCTCTGTGGTGTGGTGTGGTGTGCCGTGGTGGTGGGTTGTGGGTTTCTGGTTTAGTGTTTGACCCCCTTCACCCTTCTTGTGGTGTGGTGGTGCGTGTTAGGTTTAGGGTTTGCACCCGCACCCCCCTGTGGTGCGGTGGTGGGTTTTGGGTTATTCACCCCCCCTTTTTTTTCGGGGCCGGTCAGTTTGCGGGAAAGCACGAAGAGGGTTGTCAATTTTTTTCGGGTCCTCACCCCTTGCCGCTCCAAATTACTCGAAACCTGCACATGCAGGCATCCTCAAACC